>CM038670.1:870107317-870287317 GCA_021605145.1 Aegilops bicornis | reverse complement strand
GTTTATTGAAGAGACGTGTATCAGGAGAACAGCAGGGAGGTGCTGCTGAAATTTTGCGTCGGATCCGGAGCATAGCATGGGAAAATGAACCCAATCTACACATACTCGGGTGGGATTAGGACCTATCTTTACCTATTAGAGTGTCGGTTGCATGGACGTAATTAAATTGATAAACTAGATTAACTGATGAATATATACATGGTGAATTATATATATATATATATATATATATATATATATATATATATATTTGTTGTGTGTCCAGTAGCTCTGAAAGTCAAGATGAGTGATCATGCTTGGATGTACACTAGTCACACTAGTCAGAACAAATAGAGAACTGAATGGTTCACGAAAACCAAGGTGTTTGTGAAAGCCGCATTTGCAAATGGCCAGAGGAAAGCCTAGTGCCCCTGTGTCCGGTGCGACAATTTGGAAAAGAGGACAGAGGATGAAATGGGCAAACACCTACAGAAGAGTGGTTTTACGCCCGATTATACGGTGTGGACATTTCATGGTGAGTCTGCCCAACGTGACAGAGCTAAGGTGGTTCGTCATCGCACCGACGAGCATGGTACTGGGATGGAAAACATGGTCGAAGACTTTGATGATGCTCGGGATTCGGACAAGGAGATGGATGAATCTGCAAAGGCCTTCAATGAAATGTTGGAGTCTTCAAAACGTCCGCTCCACGAGCACACTGAGCTTTGTCAGCTGGATTCCATATCACAAGTAATGGCTCTGAAGGCTTAATTCAACTTGGGCAGAGAATGCTACGATGCAATGATGACGGTATTTGGACGCTTTCTACCCAAAAGGCCATGTAATGCCTGCAAACCTATACCAGTCGGACAAAATCCTCCGTGCACTTAAGATGCCCTATGAGAAGATACATGCGTGTGAGAAATGATGTGCCTTATTTAGGCTTGACTATGCGGACTTGAACTATTGTCCCATTTGCAAGTCTTCCAGGTATGTTGTGGTAGATAACGGTATGGGTGAGAAGACGCGGACCAAAATCCCTGTTAATGTTCTTCGGTATATGCCAATCATACCAAGACTTTGACGTCTTTTCATGGTCGAAGAGACGGCCAGACAGATGACATGGCACAAAACGGGAAAAAGAACCGAACTAGATGCAGATGGGAATCTGATGATTGTACACACATCGGATGCTGTTGCGTGGAAGAAGTTTGATGAATTACATGGGGATAAAGCGGCAGATCCAAGGCATCCTCGAATCTGCGTAAGCACGGATGGGTTCAATGTGTTTGGTATGACGGCAACCCAATACAGTTGTTGGCCTGTATTTTTCATTCCACTCAATCCCCCCCGGACAGATTATGCAAAGAAAGAACATTTTCCTGACGTTGATAATTCCAGGGCCCAACTATCCGAGGAAGAATATGAATGTGTACATGCAGCCGCTTAAGGACGAATTGCAAGAAGCTTGGGATAATGGGTTCAAGACATACGACGCCTTTAGCAAAAAGAACTTCATAATGCATGTCTGGTACATGTACTCGACGCATGACTTGCCGGCGTATGCGCTATTTGTTGGCTGGTGTGTGCATGGAAGGTTCCCGTGCCCCACATGCAAGGGGTCTCTTTAGTTTCGTTGGCTGCAAGCAGGGCGCAAGTATTCTTGCTTCGACTTCCATAGACAGTCTCTGCATCCTCGCCATAAGTTCAGGAAAGACAAGAAGAACTTCATCAAAGGTAGAGTTGTCAAAAACTCTGCACCACCTGCGTTGACAGGCCAACAGACCCTGGATCAGTTAAACGCTCTCGAGCCAGATCTAGAGCGTCCAGGGTATTTCAAGGGGTATAATAAGGAACACGCCTGGACTCACGAGACATGCTTGTGGGGTCTGCACACTGAAAAGAATATCGCCGAGGCCAATTTTGGAACATTGTTCGGCATAGAGCGGAAGTCAAAGGATAATACTAAGGCTAGAGTCGATCAAGAGGAGCTATGTGATAGACCGTTACAAAACATGCAAGAACCAAAAGTAAAAAAGAACTTGACGAAGCCAAAGGCATGGTTCAATCTCGGAAGGACAGCTATGAGGGAAATTATCTTGTGGGTGAAAATGCAGTTGATGTTCCCCGATGGGTATGCAGCGAATCTAAAGAGGGCAGCGAGTCTTGAAAAATTGAAAATATTTGGTCTCAAAAGTCATGTTTGGCACATCTGGATTGAGCGGATAATGCCGGTGATGTTGCGTGGCTTCATCCCTGAGGATGAATGGCTAGTACTGGCAGAGCTGAGCTATTTCTTCCGTGTTGTGTGTGTTGGGGAACGCAGTAATTTCAAAAAGTTTCCTACGGACACGCAAGATCTATCATGGTGATGCATAGCAACGAGCGGGAAGAGTGTTGTCCATGTACCCTCGTAGACCGTTAGCGGAAGCGTTATGACAAAGCGGTTGATGTAGTCGTACGTCTTCACGATCCGACCGATCTCAGCACTGAACGTACGGCACCTCCGTGTTCAGCACACGTTCAGCTCGATGACATCCCTCGTACTCTTGATCCAGTGGAGGCCGAGGGAGAGTTTCGTCAGCACGACGGCGTGCCGACGGTGATGATGAAGTTACCGGCGCAGGGCTTCGCCTAAGCACTATGACGATATGACCAAGGTGTGTAACTGTCCATCACATCATTCTCCTAATGATGTGATCCCTTTCATCAAATGACAACACATGTCTATGGCTAGGAAACATAACCATCTTTGATAAACGAGCTAGTCAAGTAGAGGCATACTAGGGACACTCTGTTTGTCTATGTATTCACACATGTATTATGTTTCCGGTTAATACAATTATAGCATGAATAATAAACATTTATCATGAATTAAGGAAATAAATAATAACTTTATTATTGCCTCTAGGGCATATTTCCTTCAGTCTCCCACTTGCACTAGAGTCAATAATCTAGATCACATCGCAATGTGATTTAACACGAATAGTTCACATCTTTATGTGATTAACACCCATAGTTCACATCGCCATGTGACCAACACCCAAAGGATTTACTAGAGTCAATAATCCAGTTCACATCGCTTTATGTGATTAACACCCAAGAGTAATAAGGTGTGATCATGTTTTGCTTGTGAGAGAAATTTTAGTCTACGGGTCTGCCACATTCAGATCCGTACGTATTTTGCAAATTTCTATGTCTACAATGCTCTGCATGGAGCTACTCTAGCTAATTGCTCCCACTTTCAATATGCATCTAGATTGAGACTTAGAGTCATCTAGATCAATGTCAAAGCTTGCATCGACGTAACTCTTTACGAGGAACTCTTTATCACCTCCATAACCGAGAAATATTTCCTTAGTCCTCTTAGGTAACTAAGGATAACTTTGACCGCTGTCCAGTGATCTACTCCTAGATCACTATTGTCCTCCTTTGCCAAACTTATGGCGAGGTACACAATAGGTCTGGTATACAGCATGGCATACTTTATAGAACCTATGGCTGAAGCATAGGGAATGACTTTCATTTTCTCTCTATCTTCTGCAGTGGTCGGGCATTGAGTCTGACTCAACTTCACACCTTGTAACACAGGCAAGAACCCTTTCTTTGACTGATCCATTTTGAACTTCTTCAAAACTTTTTCAAGGTATGTGCTTTCTGAAAGTCCAATTAAGCGTCTTGATCTATCTCGATAGATCTTGATGCCTAATATGTAAGTAGCTTCACCGAGGTCTTTCATAGAAAAACATTTATTCAAGTATCCTTTTATGCCATCCAAAAATTCTATATCATTTCCAATCAACAATATGTCATCCACATATAATATTAGAAATGCTACAGAGCTCCCACTCACTTTCTTGTAAATACAGGCTTCTCCAAAAGTCTGTATAAAACCATATGCTTTGATCAACTCATCAAAGCGTATATTCGAACTCCGACATGCTTGCACCAGTCCATAAATGGATCGCTGGAGCTTGCACACTTTGTTAGCATCTTTTGGATCGACAAAACCTTCCGGTTGCATCATATACAACTCTTCTTCCAGATATCCATTCAGGAATGTAGTTTTGACATCCATTTGCCAAATTTCATAATCATAAAATGCAGCAATTGCTAACATGATTCGGACAGACTTAAGCATCGCTACGGGTGAGAAGGTCTCATCATAGTCAACTCCTTGAACTTGTCGAAAACCTTTCGCAACAAGTCGAGCTTTGTAGACAGTAACATTACCATCAGCGTCAGTCTTCCTCTTGAAGATCCATTTATTTTCTATGGCCTGCCGATCATCGAGCAAGTCAACCAAAGTCCATACTTTATTCTCATACATGGATCCCATCTCAGATTTCATGGCTTCAAGCCATTTTGCGGAATCTAGGCTCATCATCGCTTCCTCGTAGTTCGTAGGTTCGTCATGGTCTAGTAACATGACTTCCAGAACCGGATTACCGTACCACCCTGGTGCGGACCGTACTCTGGTTGACCTATGAGGTTCGGCAGTAACTTGATTTGAAGCTTTATGATCGTCATCATTAACTTCCTCACTAATTGGTGTAGGCATCACTCAAACTGATTTATGTGATGAACTACTTTCCAATTCGGGAGAAGGTACAATTACCTCATCAAGTTCTACTTTCCTCTCATTCACTTCTTTCGAGAAAAACTCCTTCTCTAGAAAGGATCCATTCTTAGCAATGAAAATCTTGCCTTCGGATCTGTGATAGAAGGTGTACCCAACAGTTTCTTTTGGGTATCCTATGAAGACGCACTTCTCCGATTTGGGTTCGAGCTTATCAGGTTGAAATTTTTTCACATAAGCATCGTAGTCCCAAACTTTAAGAAACGACAGCTTAGGTTTCTTGCCAAACCACAATTCATACGGTGTCATCTCAACGGATTTAGATGGTGCCCTATTTAACGTGAATGCAGCTGTCTCTAACGCATAACCCCAAAACGACAGTGGTAAATCGGTAAGAGACATCATAGATCGCACCATATCTAATAAAGTATGGTTACGACGTTTGGACACACCATTATGCTGTGGTGTTCCAGGTGGCGTGAGTTAGTGAAACTATTTCACATTGTTTTAACTGAAGGCCAAACTCGCAACTCAAATATTTTACCTCTGCGATCATATCGTAGAAACTTCTATTTAACAAAACCACTAGTTTCAAGAAAAGGGCAAAGGAAAAGAAAGGGAACTTCAAGAAGAATGACAAGCAAGTTGTCACTCCCGTGAAAAAGCCCAAAGCTAGACCTAAGCCTGAAACTGAGTGCTTCTACTACAAAGGGAATAAGCACTGGAAGCGGAACTACCCCAAATAATTTGTGGATAAGGAGAATGGAAAAGTGAACAAAGGTATATTTGATATACATATTATTGATGTGTACTTTACTAGTGCTCATAAGCAACCCCTCGATATTTGATACCAGTTCAGTTGCTATGATTAGTAACTCGAAAAAGGAGTTGCAGAATAATAGAGACTAGTTAAGGGCAAGGTGACGATGTGTGTTGGAAGTGTTTCCCAGATTGATATGATCACCATCGCACACTCCCTCTATCTTCGGGATTAGTGTTGAGCCTAAATAAATGTTATTTGGTGTTTGCGTTAAGCATGAATATGATTAGATCATGTTCATTGCAATATGGTTATTCATTTAAGTTAGAGAATAATTGTTGTTCTGTTTACTTGAATAAAATGGTTTATTGAATCTCGATCATAGTGATACACATATTCATAATATTGATGCCAAAAGATGCAAAGTTGATAATGATAGTGCAACATATTTGTGGCACTGCCGTTTAGGTCATATTGGTGTAAAGCGCATGAAGAAACTCCATGCTGATGGACTTTTGGATTCACTTGATTATGAATCATTTGATACTTGCGAACCATGCCTCATGGGCAAGATGACTAGAGCACCGTTCTCCGGAACAATGGAGCGAGCAACTGACTTATTGGAAATAACACATACTGATATATGCGGTCCAATGAGTGTTGAGGCTCGCG
Organism: Aegilops bicornis; assembly: GCA_021605145.1. Classification (NCBI taxonomy): domain Eukaryota; kingdom Viridiplantae; phylum Streptophyta; class Magnoliopsida; order Poales; family Poaceae; genus Aegilops; species Aegilops bicornis. The sequence continues at coordinate 870,281,327 of CM038670.1, read as the reverse complement.
GCGGGTATCATTATTGTCTGACTTTCACAGATGATTTGAGCATATATGGGTATATCTACTTGATGAAACACAAGTCTGGAACATTTGAAAAGTTCAAAGAATTTCAGAATGAAGTGGAGAATCATCGTAACAAGAAAATAAATTTTCTACAATCTGATCGCGGAGGCGAATATTTAAGTTACGAGTTTGGCCAGCAATTACAACAATGTGGAATAGTTTCGCAACTCAAGCCACCTGGAACACCACAGCATAATGGTGTGTCCGAACATTGTAACCATACTTTACTAGATATGGTGCGATCTATGATGTCTCTTACCGATTTACCACTATCGTTTTGGGGTTATGCATTCGAGACAGCTGCATTCACGTTAAATAGGGCACCATCTAAATCCGTTGAGATGACACCGTATGAACTATGGTTTGGCAAGAAACCTAAGCTGTCGTTTCTTAAAATTTTGGGTTGCGATGTGAAAAAATTTCGGCATGATTAGCTCGAACCAAAATCGGAGAAGTGCGTTTTCATAGGATACCCAAAAGAAACTATTGGGTACACCTTCTATCACAGACCCGAAGGCAAGATCTTCGTTGCTAAGAATGGATTCTTTCTAGAGAAGGAGTTTCTCTCGAAAGAAGTGAGTGGGAGGAAGTAGAACTTGATGAGGTAATTGTAACTTCCCTAAATTTGGAAAGTAGCTCATCAGAGAAATCTGTTCCTGTGATGCCTACACCAACTAGAGAGGAAGCTAATGATAATGATCATGAAACTTCGGATCAAGTTACTACAGAACTTCATAGGTTAACCAGAGCACGATCCTCACCAGAGTGGTACAGTAATCTTGTCCTGGAAATCATGTTACTAGACAATGACAAACGTACGAACTATGAGGAAGTGATGATAAGCCCAGATTCCGCAAAATGTCTTGAGGCCATGAAATCTGAGATAGGATCCATGTATGAGAACAAAGTATGGACTTTGGTGGACTTGCCCGATGATCGGCAAGCCATTGAGAATAAATGGATCTTCAAGAGGAAGACAGAAGCTGATAGTAATGTTACTATTTATAAAGCTCGAATTGTCGAAAAAGGTTTTCAACAAGTTCAAAGTGTTGACTACGATGAGATTTTCTCACTCGTATCGATGATTAAGTCTGTCCGAATCATGTTAGCAATTGCCGCATTTTATGAAATCTAGCAAATGGATAACAAAACTACATTCCTTAATGGATTTATTAAAGAAGAGTTGTATGTGATGCAACCAGAAGGTTTTGTCGTTCCTAAAGGTGCTAACAAAGTGTGCAAGCTCTAGCGATCCATTTATGGACTGGTGCAAGCCTCTCGGAGTTGGAATATACGCTTTGATAGTGTGATCAAAGCATATGGTTGTATACAGATTTTTGAGAAGCCTGTATTTATAAGAAAGTGAGTGGGAGCACTACAACCTTTCTGATAAGTATATGTGAATGACATATTGTTGATCGCAAGTGATGTAGAAATTTTCTGGAAAGCATAAAGGAGTGTTTGAAAGGAGTTTTTCAAAGAAAGACCTCAGTGAAGCTTCTTACATATTAGGCATCAAGATCTATAAAGATAGATCAAGACGCTTGATAAGACTTTCAATGAGTACATACCTTGATAAGATTTTGGAGGAGTTCAAAATGGATCATTTAAAGAAGGAATTCTTGCCTGAGTTGTAAGGTATGAAGTTGAGTAAGACTCAAAACCCGACCACGGCAGAAGATAGAGAGAGAATGAAAGTCATTCCCTATGCCTCAGCTATAGGTTCTATGAAGTATGCCAGACTGTATACCAGACCTATTGTGTACCTTGCCATCAGTTTGGCAAAAGGGTACAATAGTGATCCAGGAGTAGATCACTAGACAGCGGTCAAAATTATCCTTAAAGGACTAAGGAAATATTTCTCGGTTATGGAGGTGATAAAGAGTTCGTCGTAAAGAGTTACGTCGATGCAAGCTTTGACACTAATCCAGATGACTCTGATTCTCAATCTGGATACATATTGAAAGTGGGAGCAATTAGCTAAAGTAGCTCCGTGCAGAGCATTGTTGACATAGGAATTTGCAAAATACATACAGGATCTGAATGTGGCAGACCAGTTGACTAAACTTCTCTCTCACAAGCAAAACATGATCACACCTTAGTACTCTTTGGGTGTTAATCACATAATGATGTGAACTAGATTATTGACTCTAGTAAACCCTCTGGGTGTTGGTCACATGGCGATGTGAACTATGGGTGTTAATCACATAAAGATGTTAACTATTCGTGTTAAATCACATGGTGATGAGAACTAGATTATTGACTCTAGTGCAAGTGGGAGACTGAAGGAAATATGCCCTAGAGGCAATAATAAAGTTGTTATTTATATTTCCTTATATCATGATAAATGTTTATTATTCATGCTAGAATTGTATTAACTGGAAACTTGGTACATGTGTGAATACATAGACAAAACAGAGTGTCCCTAGTATGCCTCTACTTGACTAGCTCGTTAATCAAAGATGGTGAAGTTTCCTGACCATAGACATGTGTTGTCATTTGATGAACGGGATCACATCATTAGAGAATGATGTGATAGACAAGACCCATCCGTTAGCTTAGCATATTGATCATTAAGTTTTTATTGATATTGCTTTCTTCATGACTTATACATATTACTATGACTATGAGATTATGCAACTCCCGAATACCGGAGGACCAGTTTGTGTGCTATCAAACGTCACAACATAACCGGGTGATTATAAAGATGCTCTATAGGTTTCTCCGAAGGTATTTGTTGGGTTGGCATAGATCGAGATTAGGATTTGTCACTCCGTGTACCGTAGAGGTATCTCTGGGCCTTCTCGGTAATGCACATCACTATAAGCCTTGCAAGCAATGTGACTAATGAGTTAGTTGAGGCATGATGCATTACGGAACGAGTAAAGAGACTTGCCGGTAACGAGATTGAACTAGGTATGATGATACTGTCTATCGAATCTCGGGAAAGTAACATAACGATGACAAAGGGAATGACGTATGTTGTTATGCGGTTTGACCGATAAAGATCTTCGTAGAATATGTAGGAGCCAATATGAGCATTTAGGTTCCGCTATTGGTTATTGACCGGAGATGTGTCTCGGTCATGTCTACATAGTTCTCGAACCCGTTGGGTCCGCACGCTTAACGTTCGATGACGATTTGTATTATGAGTTATGTGATTTGATGACCGAAGTTTGTTTGGAGTCCCGGATGAGATCACAGACATTATTAGGAGTCTCGAAATGGCCGAGAGGTAAAGATTCATATATTGGAAGGCTATATTCGGACATCGGAATGGTTCCGAGTGATTCGGGTATTTTTCGGAGTACCGAGGAGTTACGGGAATTCACCCGGGAAGTTAATGGGCCATATTGGGCTTTAGTGGAGAGAGAGAAGAAGGGCCACAAGGTGGCGCACGCCTCCCCCCTGCCCAAACCGAATTGGACAAGGGGTGGGGGCGCGGGTCCCCCTTTCCTTCTCCTTGTCCCTCCTTTCCTTCTTTCCTACTCCGAAAAATAAAGGGAATCCTACTAGGACATGGGAGTCCTGGTAGGATTCCCTACACTTGGCGCGCCCCTAGGAGGGCCGTCTTCTGTCCCTCCCTCCTTTATATACGTGCACATGGGGCGCCCCAAAGGCACTCCAAGATTGGTCTTAGCCGTGTGCGGTACCCCCCTCCACAGTTACACACCTCGGTCATATCGTCGTAGTGCTTAGGCGAAGCCCTGCGTCGGTAACTTCATCATCACCATCGCCACGCCGTCGTGCTGACGGAACTCTCCCTCATCCTCAACTGGATCAAGAGCTCGAGGGACGTCATCATGTTGAACGTGTGCTGAACACGGAGGTGCCGTATGTTCGGTACTTGGATCGGTTGGATCGTGAAGACATTCGACTACATCAACCGCGCTACTAAACGCTTCCGCTTTTGGTCTACGAGGGTACGTCGACAAACTCTCCCATCTTGTTGCTATGCATCTCCTAGATAGATCTTGCATGATCATAGGAATTTTTTTGAATTACTACGTTCCCCAACATATTAATCATTGATCCTCTTGTTGACTGTCATGAAAAAAAAAATTATAGAAAGTTTTTCATACACTCAAACCTCTTTGAAAGAATCCTACGTTTCTACTATGCACAATCAAACACTCATACAATCCTGTAGGATTCAAGATGACATGCCACTCCAATCCCACGTTTTCCCTATTCCTGCGTTTTGGAAATCCTATGAATCAAAGAGGTGATACCTAACAAATACACGGTTTTGTACATCAGAACTGATTCATAATCATTTTCTAAATCATATTCTTAGTCATCTTCACAAAATAATTGCACGCAGAGAGGTATTTTAGGCCTCCATGACTACTGTTCCATGCCAAGTTTCAGATTGAAGGGGTTGAAAGTGCTAGTTATCGACTAGAGGGGGGGGTAAATAGGAGATTTTTATGAAAGTCTTCAAAACACGAGGTCTTTGAAGACAAACAGATGAAATGAACCTCTTTATATGTAGCGGAAGATAGACTGCACTAGACAAGCCATAGTCAAGTAAGCAATGTAGTGAAAGCACGAAGACTATCAGCAGATAGGTAGTATGGATCAGGATGGAAGACAGTATTAAGGCAAACAGTAAATAGTCTTCATACTAGTAGAAAAGAGGCTTTCGTCACAGCCAGATCGGACCATTAGTCTCGGTTCTATTACGAACCGGGACTAATGTGTTCATTAGTCCCGGTTCGAGCGGCTAGGGCATCGGGAAGGCATTAGTCCCGGTTCAAATGGGACATTTAGTCCCGGTTCGTGTCTCAAACCGGGACTAAAGGGGTTCTGAAATTTCTTTTTGTTTTTTCATTTGTCTTTTGTTTTTAGTTTCTGTTTCAATTTGCTTATATCTTTTAGGATATTTGATGTTTTTGAGTGATTCTTTTTGCATTAGATTGTCTAGTTTCTGTTTGTGCCATTATTTTTCAAATTTGAATAATTTAAATATGAATTTGTTCAAATTTGCTTAAAACACTAGATTGTGAATAATTAGAGTTTAAAAATAGTTTTTAATTTAATCCTTTTTCTCCTAGTCACATGTCAGATTGTTGTCACAATAAGATTAATTTGGTTATTTTTAGAATAATATAAATTAGGATTTTAATTAAAACAGTACTGCTTTGCTTATATAGTTGTTTTAGTCCTTTAATTGTTGTTTTCAATTATTTTTAGTTAGTTCTTTCTGTAGATTTTAACATGTTGTATATGCACCATCCCAGCAAGAGTTGCTATAACAACAGTACATAAATTTTATAATTAATTAATATTAATTTTGCTAGTGTTTTGTACTGTTTTGTATTAATAGTTGTTTGGCCTATAATAATAGTTGATAGAATTAGTTTTGCCATATTAAAAAGTAAAATTTTTGCCACTTTAATAGAACGTGACTCTGGCTTGGTTAACCTTAGTTGTGACTCTTGCTGGGACGGTGCTACTACATGTAGTCGACGGTAGGATTGGATGGACACCATCCCGCACTAAAGGGGTTAAAAATACACCCCCCCCCCCCCCCCCCCCCCCGTGTATCGCCATTTCAGTTTTGAAAAAAAAACAAAAGAAAATGATAAAAACTTCAAAAATTAAAATCGTTCGAGATGTAGTTATGTTACTACATCTACTAGTTAGGAAAATTAAAAAAAAATATTTGGACATGTTTTGCAAAAAAGTGTGATGAAAAAGTAAAACAACTATATCTTTTGCATACGATGTCGAAAAAAACGTATAATATATCAAAATGTTCAGCACGAAAATCCGCATACGATTTTGACGGCCTACGACCGTTTTCCAATTTTTTAGAATCCTCAAACTCAAAAAGGAAAAAAAGATATGCTCAAATTTCTATTTTTTTTTGAATTTTGGTTAAATCTGGTCAAACTAATTATTCAAGATATATTAGTGCTACTAAATAATTATTCCAGTTTTTTTGAATTTTGGTCAAATATGGTCAAATTGTGGTCAAACCATGGTCAAACTACTTATTCAATAAATATTAGTGTTACTAAATAATCATTGGTTTTAAGAATAATAGTTTGAATCTCAAATAGTGTAACGTGTGACAACATGCTCAACTTCACTCCTAAGGGTTAATAGGATTGACAACTTACTATTGTTAGGAAAACAACAAGTGCAGACTTGGAAACAAGGGGGAATAGAACTCGAAAGTTAAGCGTGCTCGGGCTGGAGTAGTGAGAGGATGAGTGACCGGTCGGGAAGTTAGACGATTTGGAATTATGATGGGTGATTAGATATTAGAGATTAAATTGAGTAGTGATGAGGGGTGATTAGAGATTAAATGCAAATAATTCAGAAATTTGAAAATTAAAAAAAATTAAAAAAATTCCTTTAGTCCCGATTGGTGTTACCAACCGGGACTAAAGGTCGAGCTCCAGACAGCGGCCATGTGGAGGTCCTTTAGTCCCGGTTCGTAACACAACCGGGACTAAAGGGGGGGCCTTTAGTCCCGACCCTTTAGTCCCGGTTCCAGAACCGGGACTAAAGGCCCTCTGGAACCGGGACTGAAGGCCCGTTTTCTACTAGTGTCACACTGTGAAGTCAATCAAATCAGAAAAGCAAGCAATGACTTCATGAAGACAAACTGAAAAGTAAAGGGGAGTAGGGGATAGAACCAGTTGCTTGGTGAAGACAAGGATTTGGTAGACCAGTTCCAATTGCTGTAACAACTGTACGTCTGGTTAGGGAGGTTGAGATTGAACTCAGAAGACCGCGCCTTCACCTTATTCCTTTGAGCTAAGGAAACCTAGTCCTCGCCCAATCACTCTGGTAAGTCTTCAAGGTAGACTTCCAAACCTTCACACACTTCGTTCACCGGCAATCCATAATGACTCTTGGATGCTCAGAACGCGACGCCTATCCGGCTGGAGGATTCACAGTCCTCAAGTGTAACAAGTCTTCAGGTCACGCAGACAGAAAGACTTCAATGATGCCTAACACTCTTTGTCTCTCGGTGTTTTGGGCTTTATCCTCGCAAGGATCTCTCTCTCAAAGACTTTGGAGGTGGGTTGCTCTCAAACGACAAAAGCCGTATCTTAACTCTAAGCAGCTACCAATTTATGGTGCAGTGGGTGGGCTATTTATAGCCCGGAGGCAACCCGACCTGATATTTCCGAAATGACCCTGGGTCACTAAGGAACTAACACGTGTCCAACGGCCGGATTTCAAACACACGGGGCAGCTTTACTTGGGCTACAAGCAATGCTGACTCATCCAGCTCTGGATAAGATTTTCTCTCATTGTCTTCGCTCGAAGACTTAGGATTTGGTTGAGCCTCACATTAGTCACTCTGACTTTGTTCACTTGGACCCTACTTAACAGTACGGTGGTTCCTATGACTCAACAAAGAAGAAAAGGAAACTACGAAGCAACTATGTCTTCGTACTCCATAGTCTTCAAGTGAATGTCTTCACATGTCATAATCTTCATTGTGAATGTCTTCACGAACCACCATTGTCTTCAATGTCTTCATACATTTTTAGGGGTCATCTCTCGTAGGTAAACCAAATCAATAAGGGACTACTACCTGTGTTATCCTGCAATTCTCACAAACACATTAGTCCCTCAACCAAGTTTGTCGTCAATACTCCAAAACCAACTAGGGGTGGCACTAGATGCACTTATAGAGGTTTCATTCCAAATCTACCAATCAACTAGTACTAATCCAAACACTAAGGGAGAGATCAACAAACATAACCTATATGGACGAAATCTAATCCGTGTTGCATGCAATTTAGGAGAAAACCCCATGGGAGAAAACCCCAAAAACAGAGTAGGAGAAAAGAACAGAACAGACTAGTACCTCTAGGAGATCGTCGCCAACCTCCTCCTCGAACTCGACGGCCTCGTCCTTCACTTCCCGAGTGGCGAGCTCGACCTCCTCGTAGTACTTGTCGATGAGCTCGTACTGCCCGCGCTTCCGCTTGACCCTCTGCTCCTCTAGATCCATCGCGAATTCCTCCTCCACCTACTCCCCGATCGCAGGCTCGACCACTGCGACAGCGGCCGGAGCTATCACAACAGATGGTGCACCTCCACCCATCGCCGCGACGGCGCCCTCGGCTACCCTAACCGCGGCGGAAATGACCACAGCAGGCTTCTCCACTGCTTCGACCGCCGCGTCCTTCTCCACCGCCGCGTCTTCATGGCCGGCCATCATCTTCCAACGAAGAAGGGCAAGGGAGGTGGTTGCTAGCTCGTAGGAGGTAGGGTTCAAGGCGACAGGAGAGGGTTTTTGCTGATTTGGGGAAGAAAAGCAGCAGGGGTGGGGGAGTGGGGGAGACGGGGGTGGGGGAGGCGGCCTTTATTTGGCGTGTTGGTGGATATTTAGAGTTACCGAGGCTAGACGCATGGTGTCGTGCGCTCGCGCACGCCCCCACCACTTTAATTTTATTTTTTTCATGAATTTATTTTTTGACCTGTGGTTTAGCGAGGAAATTGCACAAACCACCTACTTTTGGTGTTACTTTTGCATAGAACACCTACTTTACAGGTTTGCTGCACACAAAAAAGACATATTGAGGTAATTTGTTGCAGCAAGGTCTAATCCGCCATTTTGGGTGGGTTGACATGATTTTTGAAAAGTGGGTCCAGTTTGTAAGTGCACCGCGGCAAAAAAAAATCATTCCACATCAGCACGCAACTAGAACTATGCAAAATTTACAAATAGGTACTCCAAAAATAATTCTCATTGTTTCTGGGCCCACAGAAATGAACTCTTCACAGTACTTTTTTGTTTGCACATAACATCTTGGCACACAAGAGCATGCACCAAACTTGTTCTCCTTCGACACACATATGCTATAACGATGGACATGTACCAGTAATATTCACACTGCATGTGTCGATACCATCTTGACCAACATGCAACAACATTGGTCTCATTGAAGTCACACATGCCATAAGGGGTCCAAATCATTCACCAAGTCTTCTAGTCACATTGCACTCCAAGATGCGACAATGGGCCGACATGTATCAATCTTGACCTCTTTGCACAAATAATTGGTATAAGGGTCACATGCACCAATAGATGTCACAATGCACTGACACATGTCACTTGGGCCAACACGCACCATGCCCAAAAACAAGGAACAAATAAGCCTATAGGATCCACATGCACCGATAAACTACGTCTCGACATGCAAAAACTTTTTGTAGTCACATTGCACGCACAGTGCACACCAAGACACGCCAACGGCCCGTCATGTACCAATCTTCATGTCTTTTCACTAATCATGGTCTCTTTGGCCTCACAGATGCAGTAAGGGCCAAATGCACCAATATTGACACGTTGCACTCAAACGTGCCACTTGGGCCAACATGGAGCATGGTTTTTTTACTAGCAAGGGACACATAAGCCATTATATACTATTGGTACCCTAGCTAATAACAACATATATCAACATTGGTCCTAGTTGCAGCTACATAGGACCACTTATGCCACACATGGAGCACAGCCTCGGTGCATGGTTCTTTTTCCGTGCGTCTGTGTCTGGATAAATGTCTTAAGGAGACGCGCATTTGTTCTGCCAAACACACTGCATCAGCTGAACTGGCTAGACCCTTTACCTCACACACGCATGGCCCTGGTTCGAATCCCCGTGAGGCATTTGGAAGTGCCAATTTTTTTTTCTATGGGCACTAACAGGTGGTGTCCCCTTGTCATCCACACAAACGCGCCACCACATGTACCACATTCGGCTAACTCCACCTACTACTCCACATTAGTTTCAACTTCTTCGTCCCCTTCTCGACCACTGCCGCCGCCATCTCCTAATGATGCCTCTCTTCGCCGCTGGATCTGCGCGGCCGCCGCCAACTCCTGCAAGTAGGTGAGATCTCCCCTCTTCCCCCTCGCAAATCTTCTTCCCTTCCCCAACAACGTCTCCCTCCGAAGGCGGATCCGAGCCACAATTTTTATTTGATACATGCGGTAGATGATTTGTTGATGCATATGATGGTTCTTTGATAGATTGATGGATGTCGTAGTGTACGATCTGAGCCGTACCAGGGAAAACAGAGACCCTATGCAAATAAAAATGAGGCCCTATGTGTCAAAAAATAAATCAAAATAATTCATCAGTTCTTGACTATAGTATGTAGTAGTGACATTGGATTGGATTGGATTGGGATTTATTAGGTAGATGATACTAGCATTGCCATTGTCATTGGCATTACTTTATTAGGTGGATGATAGTAAACAAATTTATTAGGCATTGCATTTTAGGTTATCACTATGATTTATGATATGTATGATCTTTGTATTGTACTGTGATAGTGTACAATTCAACTTAGAGTTCAGCATGTTCTATGTAGAATGGAGGAAGCACCATGTGGACTGTGCAAGTCACAGTGGCGGACCATCCTTTCTACTGCCACGCTGCTCGGCATCTACTTCTAGCCTACTTTTGTTTTTGCAAAGGTAACAATTTATACGAACCTTCTGACAGTTCATTCTTTTTGTTTGTTTTGCTATTACCACTAATGCATTGTGTCTGTTAGTTGTTTTTATCTTACACAGATCGTCCCATGTAATGTGAGATTGGCATTCAATGAGCTCGTCGGAGACACCGTGACCTTCGACGCTCTTGGGGCCCCCTACACTATGCAGGACGATAAGGGGCGAACGATAACCCAGATTGGAGGAGATGAATGGGATCATTTCATCGGCCGCCTGCGTCTTAGTGGGGGTGAATTGACCAGCTTCTCCTTCAGAGGAGAAAGGCCCAGGATTTCTGTTATCTATCTGAATTTGATTGCCGATAGTGAGGATGAAGTTCATGAGGAGGACGATGGTGAGGATTCAGATGATGATGAGAACCAACTTGATGAAGCCCTCTATGCCCAAGGACTGAGGCTGAGCGGTGAGGAATCAGGCAAACTCTGGGACATGCTTTCGCTACGTGAAGACTACGTCGGGATGCCATTTGTGACCCGCCTCACAAGGACGAATGTTAAACAACATCTCATGGTATGTTACTTAGTGTGGTAATTACATGATATGCATGCTTAATTAGTGTAGTAGTTGATATGATATGCATGTTGTAGTACTGTGATCATATGCCTAGTGTATAATTCATTTAGTGCAAAATTGTATGGTATGTGTCGTGGAATTGTCACGTCAGATGTCCTAGTGTGAGGACTTAGTCGTGAGGCTAACGCATCTATGTAGTAGCTTGAGAGGGGTTGAGTGGGATGACAGAGGCGAGGATTTTTACCCAGGTTCGGCCCCTCACGGTGGAGGTAAAAGCCTACATCCTGCTTCATTGATATTGATGATGATCATGATTACATGGGTGCCCTATCTCGAGAGCCCTTGACTTGTCTAAACCTAACTTGTGTAACTTGTCAAACTTGTCCCTCTTGGGGTGCCCCGCTCCTCGTTATATAAGTTGAAGGGGCGGGTTACATGACTAGTCCTAGTAGGATTAGGATTAATCTATTACAAGTGGAGTCCTAGTCTTACTTCCTTTGTGGGAGAATATTCCTTATGCCTTTCATGTTAAGCCGACCCACCATAATACGAGCCGGCCTTCCTTGAACCGCCTTCTGGGCCTCCGGGTCTTGTCGCTCCTCTGACCCACCTGCCGGGTTACCAATGAGTCTCTGCTGCCGCCGGGTCATCAGTAAGTGGAGAGATCCGGGCGGGTCACTTGTGAATCGCCAAGTCAGGGCAGGTCACCAGTGAGTCACCAAGTCCGGCCGGGTCACTTACTGAACCTTCAAGTCAGGGCGGGTCACCAGTGAGTCGCCAACTCCGGCCGGGTCATACCTCCGGCTGGGTCATACCGCGAGGTATCTCCCCGACATTAGCCCCAAGTTTAATTTGGATTTATCCATGTTAAACTGATCCTGCAAAATAAACACAAGAACAAATTTGACAGGTTGTGGTCCGGGTTAAAAATTCTTGTAAGCTGGTACCTGATCATCCTTAAGTCCTTGTCATTTCCTTCTTCTAGAAAATCTGGTCAATAAACTAGCTTCATAATCAATTTGCTAACATTGGTTTCTCACAGAAATATTGTGAAAAATAATTCATTTGATTCAGCTCCCAATGCTTAAAAAATATTGGTCTTGAAATACTCATCTGATTTATTTGGCCGGCTTGAAGATGTAGATCTTGCCAATTTATGATTACCAAAATTGTCGGGTTATAAATAGATGGTGAGTCATAATTGTTGCTGACGCCGGGTCATAATTATTAGTGATACCGAGTCATGATTGTTGCCGACACCGGGTAAATCTGGTTTGGTCAAAAACTGAGAATTTGAAGATATTTCTCCTTTATAGCCATATCACCTGTAGCCCCCAAGTCTTAAGAAAGGAGCATAGTAACAGCTTAAGACTTGCTTCAATATAAATGTTGCAACCTTGAAGAAATTCGGATTGTTCATCTCAGTCACTAGTCAAACTGAATATTCCACATATGTAGCCCTAAGTGCCGGGTTGTCATGCTTGCAGTAACCTGGGACTTGTAATTGCCTTATGCTCATAAAAACTTCAACCAGTGTAGCCCCCAAGGGCCGGGTCATTATGCAATAATGAGCAAGGACTTTGTAGATATGATCATGTAGACTTGAACAGCAACGTGTAGCCCCCAAGGGCCGGCTCAACAAGACAATACTGGGCTGGAACTTCATTGAAAATAACATCATATTATGTAACCCCCACCATGGGGCTTGAACCCACGTCCACAAGGTTAAGAGCCTTGTGCTCTACTAACTGAGCAATGGACCCTTCAATATAAGGGATTAAGGCTTGTGTACTTTGAATTTTTGACAGGAGCAATTGGTAGCCCCCAAGGGCCGGCTTATTACAATGTGATGAGTCGGGTATTCAATAAGGTGAGCAAAAAATGACTTTGCATTAGCCCCCAAGTGCCATGGTGCATGCTGGCAGTGACACGGGGCTTGCACATTTGATGTAATCTCAACTTGAATAATGTAGCCCTCAAGTGCCGGGTCGTAAGCCTGCAGCAACTCAGGACTACTCCGTCCATTGCAGAATAAATCATGTCCATTGATAAAATAATAACCATTGCGCTGAAGCGACTTTGAAAACCTCAATCATAATACTGGTTATTGATAACCGTAACAAGAAATCCAGCCATGTTGGCTATTCAAGATTTGAATAATATAATCTTATCGGTTGACAAGTAAATCCGGAGTTTAAATACTCGGCGGCTCTTGGCCGATGGCGACTTAATGCGCATTTAGTGTAAGCCGAAATTTTTATAACCCGGCGGCTTATAGCCTTTGAGAAAATCCAGAATGGATACCCCTTTTGAACCATCAATTTTGGTGATGAGCTTGAACTTAATCATTTATATAAGTCATAGTTCTGCAAACCCTGCACAGAGTTTAAATAACATATGCCCTGGCAACTTAACGTCAAAAGCCAGGGCGGTTTACCAAACCCAAAATATTCATACCATCATTGAAAGACATACATGTAAATTAATACCATGGTGATGCCGTGACAATTATAATCCGGGGCCAGTATCAACCCGGAGTCATGAAATATCATCATTTTGATTGCTCAAGACAACATATCCTGGCGATTTAAAGTCTGATTATCAGGGCGGGTTATCAAACCCAAAGATGCTCAATGAAGAGTCATATAATCAAGGCTACATGGCCTGTGAAATCGGTTCCTGCAATATAAACCAATATATCCATGCATATATGATACATGCTATGATGATGCAATGTATGAAGATGATGTCTATGTATGCATTTTTGAACCAAGAGGGATATTCAGCTATGCTTCGAATACGAGCAGGAAGCCCCCGAGTGGTTTGTGGCCTTGAGCCGATCAAAAGGGATATTCACAGCTATGATTCGAATACGATCAGGAAGCCCCCAAGTGACCTTTTTTTTGCCATGAGCCGATCAAGAGGGATATTCACAGCTATGCTCAATGAGCAGGAAGCCCCCAAGTGATCATAAGTTTTGGCCTTGAGCCGACCAAGAGGGATATTCACAGCTATGCTCAATGAGCAGGAAGCCCCCACGTGACCATAAGGTTTGGTCTTGAGCCGATCAAGAGGGATATTCACAGCTATGCTCAATGAGCAGGAAGCCCCCAAGTGACCATAAGTTTTGGCCTTGAGCCGATCAAGAGGGATATTCACAGCTATGCTCAATGAGCAGGAAGCCCCCAAGTGACCATAAGTTTTGGCCTTGAGCCGATCAAGAGGGATATTCACAGCTATGCTCAATGAACAGGAAGCCCCCAAGTGACCATAAGTTTTGGCTTTGAGCTGATCAAGAGGGATATTCACATCTATGCTCATTGAGCAGGAAGCCCCCAAGTGACCATAAGTTTTGGCCTTGAGCCGACCAAGAGGGATATTCACAGCTATGCTCAAATATGAGTAGGAAGCCCCCAAGTGACCATAATTTTTCTGAGAAACTCGAACTTGCAAGAGATGCCATCCTCCGAACCGGATGTTGAATCGGATATTGAGAGCTTCAAAGCTTCATGGGAGAGAGATGTCTCTTGAACCGGATTTTGAACTGGAATTTCTCCTGATAACCCAGAGTTCTTCCATTGAGCTGGAACTTTTATGATTGTCAGACTATTTTATAACCCGGAAATTTTCTGACGGTCTTTAAATCTTCACCAATGGGGCAGTAGCCTCCGGGACCGGGTTATTTTCCCTCAAATGACCCGGAGTTCTTGAATCCACTAAAACCGGCCAATTCTGCCGAGTCATGTCATTGTAGCCCCCAAATCTTAAGACGGCTCGAGGAGTTGTCTTGAGATTCTCCATACTCAACTGTGATATAAACCGCCATATAGTTAAATAGCTGAGCGCTGGAATTCATGAAAACCAGAGGCTTGAGGTGAGTTGATGATCCTCTTGATATTTGTATATCTCTGGTATATGTCATGCAACAAATTCCGTGACAAGACGGTCATCTTTGCAGTGGACACTTGCCCTGATATGTTAGGCCGGAAATTATCTGTCGTGGAGTTGATGATCAACGGACGTGGGTGCAGACAGATGAGTCGGCCGTGGCGTTGTAAACCGGTGCACACGAGCAAGTTGTCATCCGTGTTGTAAGCCGGCGCGGACGCGTGAACCGGCCGCGTGGGCGGACGGGCGAGTAGTCCGTAGCGTTGTAAGGCGGCGCCGACGGGCGAGTCGGCCGACGCGTTGATGTAAACCGGTGCAGACGAGCAAGTTGTCCTCCGTGTTGTAAGCCGGCGCGGACGCATGAACCGGCATCGAGGGCGGACGGGCGAGTCGTCCGTGGCATTGTAAGGCGGCACGGATGGGTGAGTCGGCCGCGTCACGTTGATATAAATTGGGCCGCAGAGACGGCAATTTATGCACGTCCGTAAAACAGCGAACAAGCGCAATCCCGGCGAGTCATTGTAACCCGGGCCGGGGGCGGCGGCTTGCGCACGTCCATTCCCCGGACAGTATGGCACGGCCAAACCCTGGTACAAAATGTTGCCAGCTCGTGCTCCATACCCACGGTATAAACATAATTACCCTGCATACAAAAAATACAGCATGACGGAGTAGTTGTTTGTCGAAAGAAATCAACATGTACTAGCAAAAATATATATAGGATAAATATCACCTGATTTATTTAAGCGACAGCTCTGTACGTAGATCCTGTCTCTAGGTCTCCTTGGCCATTAAAATATTCGGCCCTGATCTGCAAACTGACCCGAACGGTGCAGGCTTCAACCTCTTCCACGCTGTGACATAGAAGTAAAATCTTCTAGGCAAGCACATATACAAAGCCTCGGTAACTCCTTTTAGTAGCGCCTGCTGCACTCTCCCCGTCTCACAGTTTTTAGCATAAAACCACGCAATACTCCACCACTTGATCATTGGTAACCTTTCCTCATTTATTATTTCTCCATGTAAGAGATGATATCATCACTTCAAGCTTGATATCCAGTGGAAAACGGAGGCTTGAACATATCCAGTGAAGTAGAACATGTGCAGACTCTTCGGGGATAAAGCATGCAAAACAGTGGTACGAGTTCCATTGGTTGCTTTAAGTATTTTCTGCCTCACGGAGCGCAACCAAAGTACCATCCTGACCAGGCAGGGCCCCGGCAGCTTGTATCGGTACTGGTGGCTCGGAGCAGGCTAAAGACGAGGCCGAAACGGAGCGAGGCCGGTTCAGGGTGGCCCGCAGGCGACTCAAGAGGCGGACGGCGGCTCATGGCCGGCGACTCAGGGGACAGCGGCCCGCCGCAGAGTGCTGGAACAGCAGCAGCTACAGCGCAGTGGAAGAAACAACCGGCAGCTCGTCGTCGGCGGTTCAGTGATTTAAAACGAAGAGGCTCCAAGGCACGAGATCGACCTGGCGGCGGCTCAGCAGTGGAACGAGCCGGCTCGAAGACGCGAAAAAGCAATAGCAGCTAGACGGTGTGGGGCGGAGCCGCCTCCGCGGGCCGAACAGAGCGCAGAGACAGCAGAAACTCGGGGAGGCCGCGGGCGGCTCGCGGCTCGACGTCACAGCAGAGGGCCGGCAAGGGTGGCGGCCTACCACCGAGGCGACTCCCGGAGGGACGAGCCGGCAAGGGCCTTCAGACAGCGGCGGAGCAGAGCGGGTACGGCCAGTGCTAGGTCGAAAACGGCTCAGAGTTGTAGTCCGCTCATGACCAAATCCTCCTCTGAGTCATCGTTGGTTTGACTTTGCCTCCTCGTCCTTTTCTTTCCATGACTTCTGAATCGTTCTCCTGGTAGCTTTCTTATGCGCACCAAGCGGAGTTGATACAAGGAAAAACTGACTTTGGCTTCAGATAATCATAGCCGAAGATGCACTAGTATTCGAGATCCTTGGACGCTACCAAACAATGCTCTTGTCTTGATCGGGCCTTGGCCTTGTGTGTTTTGGTGACTCGCTCCCATCAGACTCGGCGAACCAATGTTGAACGAGATGGCAACTCTAACCACGCCCATTACAGACGAGTTACAGACCAAGATTTGACACGCCGGCGAAAACATGGCAAAAACGTCGGTGGCGCACAAACGCAACCCTAATTTTTCTTGAACCTTAAATTTGAAAGATCTTAAATCTGGACTGATGGACTTGAAGTTGATGCAAATCCTTCCAAACCGGCTCATCGAAAAATTGAAAACTTCTCGATCCCTGGGAGAGATCACTCCAAAAACTCAACACCACCGTGCACAGGCCCCACGGTGGGCGCCAACTGTTGTGGACTTGTCACGGCAGATGTCCTAGTGTGAGGAATTAGTCGTGAGGCCAACGCATCTATGCAGTAACTTGAGAGGGGTTGTGTGGGATGAGAGAGGCGAGGATTTTTACCCAGGTTTGGCCCCTCACGGTGGAGGTAAAAGCCTACATCTTGCTTCATTGATATTGATGATGATCACGATTACATGGGTGCTCTATCTCGAGAGCCCTTGACCTGTCTGTCTAAACCTAAGTTGTGTAACTTGTCAAACTTGTCCCTCTTGGGGTGCCCCGCTCCTCGTTATATAAGTTGAAGGGGCGGGTTCCATGACTAGTCCTAGTAGGATTAGGATTACTTTATTACAAGTGGAGTCCTAGCCTTACTTCCTTTGTGGGAGAATATTCCTTATGCCTTTCATCTTAAGCCGGCCCACCATAATACGAGCCAGCCTTCCTTGAACCGCCTTCTGGGCCTCCGGGTCTTGTCGCTCCTCTGACCCACCTGCCGGGTTACCAATGAGTCTCTGCCACCGTCGGGTCATCAGTAAGTGGAGAGATCCGGGCGGGTCACTTGTGAATCGCCAAATCAAGGCAGGTCACCAGTGAGTCGCCAAGTCCGGCCGGGTCACTTGGTGAATCTACAAGTCAGGGCGGGTCACCAGTGAGTCGGCAAGTCCGGCCGGGTCATACCTCAAGTCGGGTCATGCCGCGGGGTATATCCCCGACAGTATGCATGTGTTGTAGTAATGTGATATATGCTTATGTAGTGTAGTAATATGCAATGATATGCTTAGTGTACGTAGTAATATAATGATATGCTTAATTATTGTAGTAATTTGATGATTAGCATATAGTGTAGTGATGTGATGATATATATGCTCAGTGTTGAATCCAATGATATATGTGTCTTGAAGAGTATGCTTTGTTGATAATTGCACATGACATGCTCATATATCATATCAACTCTTTTCAGAAATTACCTAAGAGGTTATCTGTTACCTGTGGCATCGAGCCGGATGAAGAAGGCATGGCTGCTGGACTACGCCTTACCAGAACGGGCTCCATCACCACCTGTGCCTACGCAGTGGACACGGACGGTCGCACTGTCTTCAACCGGGCGGGGTGGAAGAAGTTCCTTCATGGCAAGAATCTTCGGGTAGGTCAGGGCATCCTACTCACTGTTGCGAACACCCGTCGCCGTGACTTGAGGATGATGATCACCATCAACCTCATTTAGAACTGGCTGGGCCATGTATCGATGTGAAATGAACTTGTTATGTCAGCTCTTGTTTGCGAGTACTTGCCTTGTATTACCGTACCTATATATATATATATATATATATATATATATATATATATATATATATATATATATATATATATATATATATATATATATCTAGGTTCAGTAAATGGGCCATGTATCGCTGTGAAATGAACTTGTTATGATTGGGGCTTGTTTTGTTGTTGCCCCAGCGGTTATTTGAGACTTCCTTGAACTTGAATCTGTCTTGACTTGTTGTTGGATGCTTGGTGCTGTTGCTTTATAGTATAAAGCGGGGGGCTTTTCTTAGGTTCAGTAAATGGAGTTTAGCTCTAATTGTACTCATTGTTTTCAACGTTTTCTTTTCCATACAATTATAAACCAAAACTACACATGGCACAACCTTGTGTGATTAGTTCATTTGATAACTAGTATTGAAGAGCAGCCACAAAGTTCCATTCACAAGTTACTTGAATTTGAAATGATGGATAAACAAAATAGGAAGCTAGCAAACTTACTTAACGAGATAAGCAAACGATGTACTTGATGACATAAGCAAACTTGTTCAACCCTGACAAACACGACATAAGCAAATTGGTTCAACTCTGACACACATGACATAAGCAAGCTGGTTTAACCTAAGAAAAGCAAACTACAAATTTCAAACAACAAGCTAAATGACAAGCACATGAGCAAGCAACACGAAGTCAGACTTTGATGTCTCCTCATCCCGCATAGTGGCAGTGGAAGAAGGGGTCCTCTTCCTGCTCTTTTGAAATTTCAAACCTGTTTTGATGTTGTCGATTTTCTTCCACGACTTGTAGGTGGCGTACGCATCTATTGTTGCGTACTTGATGAGGTAATCTGGCAGTGGGCTGACCCCCCATAGTTTATGGTCTTCCTTCTTGTCGATCTTCTTCTTCATGTTTTTGTAGAATGGGTGGATGACGCTGGCTGCAAGATCAGCCAAGGAGTCGTACTCTTTTCCGGTGTATGGAGCTCTCCAGTTGTGCTGAATGTCGATGTGCTTTTTGTGGTTTATCTCCAAACCAAACACCTTCAACTTGTCCTTATCACCTTGAATGCTAAAACCGACAATGGTGAACAACTTCTCCTCCTGTAGGAGCTCTTTCAGGCGCGTTGGCCTGCAAGGGGAGAGACATATTGAAGATTAGTGTTTGTTTTTCAAGATTTAATTATTCTGTTTCTTACGGTTTAGAAGTGATGAATACATGAAGTAGATGCTTATACAGTATAAGTCATGGATGAATGTAGTTCACAAACTAGTACACAAAGTTCTGAAATTAAAATCAAGTAGACCATGTTATTTTTCTTTTTGGAATATATAGTTGAGTCAATGATCTATTTGCTTTCTTAGTGCCAGTTTAGTTTTATTTTGTTGAATAAAATAACGTATACCTCTGCTTCACCAGGTTCTTAGATTTTTTGGTGGTGAAAATAACACCAGACCAAGTTCAGAAACTACTTCACTACATCAAGTTCAGAAACATCTTTTAATACATCGAGTTCAGAAACTACACTAGTGAATCAAGATCAGAAACTACACTGGTACATCAAGTTCAGAAATTAATCTTGTGCAACAATTTCAGATACTAATCAAGTGCATCAGGTTCAAAATATATGCTAGTGCATCTACATTGAGGAACTGCATTAGTGCATACACTTTCACAAACTACACTAGTACATCTAGTTGGAAACTAGTCTAATGAAATTTTGAGGGAGCAGTATTGATGAATGCAAGAGGGTGAATGACTAGGGTTTTTCACCATTTTGTGGTCGTGGCGATGTGGTACACGAGGCAGAGATCCTCCACGCTTTACTGCAGAACTGCTGCCATCTGCGGAGGTTCATCTTCTTTGGTAAACTCCACATCAACGTCGATGATCCTAGGATACGAGCTACAGGCGCTCCTCCTGATCCTAAAGATCACTCACCGGCCTTGTCAGGTTCGCTGGTGCAGACGACCTCCAGCGTCTCCTTGCCGTGGAGCTCTACCCCTTCGAGGGTTTGGGTGTACTCGAGCTTCTGACCGGGAACGTGAACGTCGTCGAGGTTGCCGCTCTGGTCGGACGTCTCGCCACAGTGACGCTTGGCAGACGGTTCCTCTGCCATTGCCCTCCTCCGGCAACTGTGGGCTTCGAAGAGAGATGTTTGTGGGTTGTTTGTAGTGGAGATGGAAGCGGCAATGGAGGTTCTCGGAATGAGGCAGTGATGTAGTTGATTTGGGGCTTTTCACGGCTGGTATGGGGACGTGGGGGAGGCGGTTCGTATAGGATGTGGGGGTAGTGGTGGTGCGGCATAGTTGCAGTCCGTCGTGGCAACCGCCCAGTGGGTGGTGTGGGCGGTGGCCTGGCACAACGAACCTTCCAGCTTATATTCAATCTCCACCGGCCTGGATCCTGGCCCATATGACTGGGTTTCTAGTCGTATGCAGGCTGTGGTGTGTGAAATATCCTGTTAGGTAGGTGGGCTTTTTTTTCTATAATTTTTTTTTTTGCCTATGTGACATGTTGACTTATACTAAAATAACACTTCTTTTTTTTAGGTACACGTGTCTTACGTAAAAAGTTTAAGTTTGATAACAATGAAAAACATGTAAAACCTTGCCATATTGCCTTTCTTGGACATGTGTAAAAAGTTTAAGTTTGAAAACGATGAAAAACATGTAAAACCTTGCATCGTTGAATTATAATTTTAAAATAAATTTGAAATATTGCAGTGAATTTTTATACCATCTCCAAATCAAACCAAATTTGTTTTACATGGTCACATACATGTGACAAACATTGTTATTTAGAGATCATGTGTGCAAAACTGAGGTGATTTAGAGGTGGTCGAAAAAGGTGATTTTTTTCCACCACCTCCAAATCACCCCAAATTTTTCCTGCATTCTCAAATACATGTGCCAAACATGTCTATGAAATAAATTTGGAAAAAATGTATCATGCAATGCCCCCTTATGGTCTAGACCGATTTTTTGATCAGTCAGTCTATAGGGCATTATAAATTCAAAATAATAAAAAAATTGTAAAATCTTGAAAACCTAGCTCTGTCTGTGCAAGATATCAAGTGTGCAAAATTAGAAGTGATTTAGAGGAGGTCGAAAAAATCACGCTTAAACACGATGGACCATTTGGTCTCTACTTAAGCCAGTTTTTGTAGAAAAGGTAATTTTTTCCACCACCTCCAAATCATCACAATTTTTTTATACATGCTCAAATATGTGTGCCAAACATGTCTATGAATGAAATTTGGTAACAAATGTATCCTACAAAGCCTCCTTAAGGTGTAGACCGATGTTTTGATCAGTCAGTCTACAGGGCAGTATGAATTCAAAAAAATTTAAAAAATTGTAAAACCTTGAAAACATAGCTATGTTTGTGCAAGATATCAAGTGTGCAAAATTGGAGGTGATTTAGAAGAGGTCGGAAAATTCACGCTTAAACACGAGAGACAATTTGGTCTCACTTAAGCCAGTTTTTGTAGAAAAGGTGATTTTTTTTCCACCACCTCCAAATCATCCCAAATTTGTACTACATGCTCAAATAGATGTGAAAAACATGTCTATGAAAGAAATTTGGAAAAAAAAATGTATCCTACAAAGCTCCCTTAAGGTGTAGACCAATGTTTTGATCTGTCATTCTACAGGGCAGTATAAATTTAAAGAAATTCAAAAAATTGTAAAACCTTGAAAACCTAGTTATGTTTGTGCAAGATTTCAAGTGTGCAAAATTAGAGGTGATTTAGAGGAGGTCAAAAAAATCACGCTTAAACACGAGGGACCATTTGGTCTCCACGAAAGAACAAAGTGGGACGTCAAGATGGCGATGGCAAAGATGGGTTTCGGTCAGAGCCGCCCAAAAATGGGGCGCAACCTGAAGTACCATCCATTTCTTTCTTAAGGAACACTTCAGCCAGTTTTTGTAGAAAAGGTGATTTTTCCCACCACCTCCAAATCACCCCAAATTTGTTCTACATGCTCAAATAGATGTGCCAAACATGTCTATGAAAGAAATTTGGAGAAAAAATATATCCTACAAGGCCCCCTTAAGGTGTAGACCGATGTTTTGATCAGTCGGTCTATAGGGTAGTATAAATTCAAAAAAATTAAAAAAATTGTAAAACCTTGAAAACCTATGCTCGGTTTCTCACCTGTATGAAACCAACCCAACATTTCGGGGTGACATGTCATGGCCATGTTAGGGCTACTTCCGGTGTGTCAACTAGGTCCACCCTAAGACAAACATAGTGGAAGGGATCATGTGCTACCCCTTTGGATGTATGTCTGTTTGTCTGTGTGTGTGTGTATGGGTGGGGGGGTAGACCTCCAGGGAGCCGTTTACTGGTCATTTTTGTTCCGTATATGGGAAAACATTCCAAATTTTGCCCAACATGAAAAGCATTATGCATGCATGCTCTATGTGGTCATGGGATGCGATGCAGCAAAATTGGGATCATTAGTGCATGTATACGCAAGTAGGGTCTCTGAAACGCACATTTCGGGGATAGCATGTCACCACCCCGAGAGCAGTAGCTCAGTTTCTCCCCTGTATGAAACCAACCCAACATTTCAAGGTGACAAGTCATGGCCATGTTAGGGCTACTTGCCAAGTTTGAACCATCTTCAAGAAATTTCGAAAGTCTTGTCACATGCGGAGTATTTCGGTCATTAGTACATGTATACGCCAAATGTGGACCATTTTCAACATTTTTTGCAAGTTTTGTCACGTATGGAATTTTTCGGGCATATGCGACACCAAAAAAACATTTTTAATACTTAAAAAGTAAGGACAAGATTTTCAAGATTTTTTGGGATATCATTGTGATATTATAGAAATCTCACATAACTCGCGCGGCCCAACCCTCCCTAAATCCCGAGATTACAGCGCCTCATTCTAACCACCCGTGCCATCTACAGCTCCCACGACCGCTGCAAGATCAGATCGGAGACGCCGGGATCACACGGATTACAGGAGTCGTCGGCCATCGCTCACCGCCCACCGCCAACGTGAACGCGCCATTTATCCTTGCCGTCGTCGACTGCGCTATAGGGGAACTTATAGTTTGCGACACACTATCCGTCGCCATCAACTCGGCGCCGCCGTCTCCGATAGAAGGTATTCCCTGGTCGTAGCTTTTTTTAATCGTTGTCGGCCGCTCCTTTAGTAGTTGAACCCTCATAGGTTTTGCACAACTTCATGTGGTTAAGCAATTAGATATCCTTGTTAAACTATGCTTATTTTATGCACCACCAAATAGGTTGTGTTCTTAAACTCATAAGTGGATCATATGTTAAATGACCCACTTAATATTTTTTATATTAGTTGACTGCTAATTTTGTTATACATTTTTAATTATTGTCTTCAGATTAATTGACCCGGTTTGTATCATTGCATACGAGCCAGCAATGTCAGTTTCAGATAAAAGTCTTCGTAATGGAGAAAAGCCTCGAAGAACTGAAACTTAAATTTGACAGCAAGACCATAGCCAAACAAGTGTCTTCGTTATCATCACGGTCACGCAGAGACCCTAAACCATCAGCAGCTATGTTGAGCCCATTCAAACACAAATTGGTAGCATCAATTGATACATGATCTTTCTCATGCTCTACTTTTAGCATCATTTGATACATGTTCAGTTCTTATCATAAAGTGGATATATGTACTTTTGGCAATCATTAGCATCCTCTACTTATTGCAATAACTAATGCATCCTCAGTACAAAGCTTGAATTGGCAATAGGTAGTATTGGCAATCATTTGCATACTTTACTTTTGGCAAAAACTAATGCATAGTTGAGTTATAACTGGTCATAGATATGGCTGGAACATCTTGAGTTATCATCACGATCACGCAGATACCCTAAACCATCACCAGATATGTTGAGCCCATTCAAACACAAATATGAAGCATCAATTGATACATGTTCATGCTCATGCTCTACTTTTAGCATCATTTGATACATGTTCAGTTGTTATTAGAAAGTGGAAATAGACACTTTTGGGAAACGTGAGTATCCCCTACTTATTGCAATAACTAATGCATCCTCAGTACAAAGCTTCAATTGGCAATAGGTAGAATTGGTAATCATTTGCATGCTTTAGTTTTGGCAAAAACTAATGCATAGTTCAGTTGTAACTGGTCATAGATATGGCTGGAACATCCTGAGTTATAAACTGAACATAATCATGCCAAGCTATAACTACCATAGTCGTAGTAGTAGAGTTCCTAGCATGCATCACCGTACGATTCTAGAACGGCAGAATAACACGGCAAACATAACATAGACCACCGTACGATACTTGAGTTGCTATGGCCTTGTACAATGCAAGGTGCTTAGGCGAGGTGCTTAGAGAAATAAACCAGGCTTTTCTTAATCACCTATGCTTATTTGTACAGGGTAGACGCTTAACTAGGCGTCTGTCCTGTAGAAATAGGCAATGGTGCTTCACAAAAAACCCGGTTTATTTTTCTAAGCACCACCCTAAGAATCTAGCATTGTGCAACGCCTAACATGCATCAGCAAAATAGTACTAACAACTTAGACCACTTAACCAGAGTAGCAGCAAACACTTAAGTTAAACGGCAGATTAACCACCGCATAGCATAAGTTCAAACACACCATAGGACATAAGTTCAGACAAACCATCTTATCTTATATCTTATATTTACTAATTGGAGGCACCTTTTGAGCCTTCACGCTAATCCACATCATCAAGATTAATTCAGCCATTAGATTTAAAATTTAATGGTTAAGATTTGTTAAAAGAATCTACCTTATAAAACCAGATCGTTTACGTAAGGAATTGAACTGACACGATCAAAAAAGGAGAGACACTGCCTATATTAAAAAAGACATCACGTAATAGAAGAGTCCTAATGCTATACAATAGCAGCAATCGTGACATAGAAAATAATATCATCAAGCACCATGTCCAGATTGAGAAAAAGCATGTGCATCCTCCCTTTTGAAGAAAAAAAAAGATACGTACAAAGAGAACAACTTATGCTCACGTTAAAAAAAACTAAGCCCACATCCCAATTACCGCCAATGTCAAAAGCACGTACATGTCTGCTTGAAGAATAAAAAAAGGCACGTACAAATATAGAGTCCACGAGCCTCACATTAGAAAATCTATGACTGACTAAAAAACGTCCACGTACAAAAAGAAGATTCACTAAAAATAAAATAAATTAGACACAAAAGTACATAAAATCTCTCCCTAATGGCTCCTAGATATTATCCCAGCCAAGGTCATTATTTAATATGGGAAATAACCTAATTTGTACACAAGACGGAAAATATGCATAACAGTCACTCATCGGAAAATATAATATGAACTTAAACCCATCAGGAAATATAACTAAAGGAATAGCATTCCTTTTTGTGTGGCAGTTGGAATGTCGTTGCTTTTTGTGGTAGGGTTGGAAAAGTAGAACGTTGAGTATTTCAAATAGGGACATTTCCCAACAAGATCCATTAGATTTTAAAGATTTTATTTTGAGGTACTATTTTCATGTATTATGGATACTATATCGCTTGCCTTGAATCTACATATATACATTCTCAATTCTCATGATTAAAATAATTGCACATTATCTAGATTGAGATGAACCAAATAACCATGTACCTGTTTGCTTCAAGTACGAAAAAAGAAACGTAGAAATAGGAAGCATGTTCATGATAAAAAAGGTAAATTCAAAGTCCACATACAGAAATTTCTCCACAATAGATTGATGGGAAAAGTATGCACTCTATACAAAAATGAATCCTATAATACATGTCTTTTGTGTTTTTTCATCATTTTTTAATAACTTTGCATTTGTACAAGTGTATGATATCTATAATTTATCCTCCTACATTTTAGATGTTAATCGACTTTTGTTAATTATTGTGTATCCTGATAATAGCTAGGCCGTGCAAGTGCACGGGTTGATGACTAGTAGACCATAAGTTTTAGAGTCATCCAACGAACGTAGATATCATTGAACATATAAACCCTCCTACACTGCTAGGCAGAACCGCGCCCTCCACGTCGCCTTTAAATCGCTCGTGCCACCGCCTGTAGATTTCCTGCCCCGCCGAGGGCATTATCATACTTTCACGTGCAGGTGTATAAAAGTCATCCGCTCCACCTGTAGAAACCTAGCCCCCAAACCTTCCTCCCCCGCACCCGCAGCCGCCTCCCCGAGCTCCCTCCTATCTCTCCTCCCTCCCTCCTCGTCCACGCGTGCTCGCCTCCGGCCGCCTCCGCCGTGAGCCCTCCTCTATCTCCCTCTGCTCCCTCCCCTCTTCTCTTCCCCGCCTCCTCCTACTGTCGCCGCCTCCCATCCCCTCGGCGACGCGCCGCAGGATCCGCACGGCCCAAGCTTCGACGGCGGCACGCGATGATGGAGGAGGAGCGAAGGAGAGGTATGGTGGGGGATCTGCTCATGAGCTGGAGGTGCTCAAGTTGGGGTAGCAGAGGATAGCTCGCCGGCAAGCTCAGGTTGGAAGTGGTGACACTAGTAGAAAAGGGGGTTTTTTGTCCCGGTTGGTAAGGGCCTTTAGTCCCTTTTTTGAACCGGGACTAAAGGGTCGTTACTAATGCCTCCCCCCTTTAGTCCCAGTTCTTACACAACCGGGACTAAAGGTCGTCCACGTGGACGCAGCCTGGAGCTCCACCTTTAGTCCCGGTTGGTGTTACCAACCGGGACTAAAGGAAATTTTATGATTTTTTTTGAAAAAAAGTTTTGCGAATTTTTTAAAAACTTTTTTTTATTTTCAAATTTTTAAATTATTTTAACCTCTAATCTCTAATCACCACCCCTCATCACTGCTCAATTTATCCTCTGATCTCTAATAACCCCTCATCATTCCAAATCATCTAACTTCTCGGACGGTCACCCATCCTCTGACTACTCCAGCATGAGCACGCTTAACTTCCGGGTTCTATTCTCCCTCGTTTCCAAGTCTGCACTTTTTGTTTTCCTGACAATAGTAAGATGTCAATTCTATTAACCGTCAGGAATTTAGCTTGAGCATGAAGTGACACATTTCACTGTTTGAGTTTGAAACTATTGTTTTAAAAAAAAAATTATTTAGTAACACTAATATTTCTGGAATAATTAGTTTGACCACTGTTTGACCACAGTTTGACCAGATTTGACCAAAATTCAAAAAAACTGAAATAATTATTTAGTAACACTAATATTCTAGAATAATTAGTTTGACCATTGTTTGACCACAGTTTGACCACAATTTGAAATTTTTTGAATTTTTTTGCCTCTCCAGATCTTAAAAGCCCCGTATCTTTTTTTCTGTTAGGTTTTTGAGGATTTTGAAAATGTTTAACGGGGTTCCCCGTTAAATTCGGATGTAACTTTTCGAGTAGATGATTTTTCATATAAAAAACTTTTTCATCTGAGTTCGTATGCAAAAGTTATGCCCATTTTAAGAAATTCCAGAGAGATTTTGCAAATAAAGTCGAAATTCATATTTGCTAATTTTCCCAACAACTAGACCACATATCACATGGGAAACTTATTTTATTTTAGTTTTTTGACATTTCCATCATTTTCTTTTGTTTTTTCTAAAACTGAAAAGGCGATGGGGGGGGGGGGTAGAGTTTAATGGGCCCTTTAGTACCGGTTCGTGCCATGAACCGGTACTAATGCCTCAAAGCCCATTAGTACCGGTTGGTGGCACCAACCGGGACTAAAGGACTAACCTTTAGTCCCGGTTGGTGCCACCAACCGTACTATCGGCATCGCCTGCTTTAGTCCCCTTCGTGGCACCAACCCACTAAAGGGCCCAGGTGAACCGGGACTAATGCCTTAGCCGCACGAACCGGGACCAATGCTCACATTAGTCCCGGTTCGTGACTGAACCGGGACTAATGTGAATATTGCCCTGTGACGAAAGCCCTGTTTTGTACTAGTGTGAGATCCATCTCCTCTCTTCCTCGCCAAACCCTCACCCTTGTCTCTGTCTCCCAGCCCTCTCCGCCTCATCTTCAGCGCCTTGGGCTCTTCCGTTGATCTGTTGGGTTTGGTGTACATCTCCAGCCCTTGCCTCTCATGGCTTGTATTGCTTCTATTTACCTTCATATTCATGTTCTGGTTAGGGGAGAAGTGCAAACGCTGGAGCACATGGATGTGCAGCGGGACTAAGTTCTGATTGGACCAAGTCAAAGGAAGCATACGACCGGAAATTTCTCTCAGGTAGTTCTTTTGTATGGGGAGAAATCACCATGTCCTGGTTAATATAAGTGAGATAGCTTGTGTTTTTACTGCTGAACCCTGTTTATGTTTGTTCTAGGTCACGAGGAAGCCGGGGGAGGAGGAGACCTCGTCGCGAGGGAGCTGCAGGAGGAGGAGCTCAACCCAAGAGGAGAGGATGCCAGCCAGGGAGTCGTCTTGGCTCGACGCGGTCCTTCGCGTCTTGAACCTAGCACCGTAGGCGGCTCGTGCAGTGGCGCAGCAGACGGCGGCCGCAGCTGGTCATGACCTCGCATCCTGGGTGCGTGCTCGATTAGCTCGCGTCTTCACGGCCTTCGGGTGCGCAGGTGAGTCCCCAACCATCTCTCTCTCTCGTTTTGCCTTTGAGGTTGCAAATGCGAGCACCTGTATAAAAAGGCAGTGTATACAGATAAGTTCCAAATGCTACACCAAATGCTACAGCAGTTCCAAATGCTATATGTAAGCCTGATGGTTGGGCACCTGTATAAAAAGGCAGTATATACAGGTGCTCCAGTCTTGATAATCTTTTCGGACCATTTTTTCTGTAACTGCTTATACAGATGTTTAATTAGTTGCATAGACATACATACATGATTCTGCGAGAAAATTACTTTCTTTGATCTGTTCTTCATAAATGTTTTTCCAGTGGATGTTTAATATAGATGTTTCAGTTCTTGCATAAGCATATATGACTCTGTGAGCAAATTATCTTCACCGGTCTGTTTTAGAGAGATGTTTGATTAGCTGCAGACCATACATAGTTCTGTTAGTAATTTGTTTTCCCTGGTCATCTGGATATTCAGTTCTGTTGGCGACCGTTTGCATGATGGGTCATGTTAGCAATAGGTATAAGGGTATCCAGTGCCCAGCCTTTATATTTTTATCAGGTGTATTCACCACTATGCATGTGTATATGTTGTTGGCCCAACTGTATACATTTTGTTGGTGTGATGATTCATCCTCTAAAATTTTATATTGTGTCCTGTTGTGCTAGATGTTTGAGGTTTGGCTTTAAAAAGAAGCTATTTCTAACGGAAGGTCAATGGGAGAAAAAGGCAGTGTATACATTTTATTTAGAACTTATCTGTGACCTTGTCTTCGTAGAGATCTTCCTGTCGGTTCTCTTATGAAGATCTTTCCCCTTATCTGATTTGTTATACCATATGAGGAACCATGGTGCCCCACTGCACTTGATCCGTGAGTTGTACGAGACCTTCCACAACTTCAAAATTCATGTTTCAGGTTATGTGCACCGCCGAAAGATAACTTCCACCATGAATGGACGCTTTCCAGATGCTACAGCAGATGAGCTTAATGTGTGAGTTATTTAATTTCACTGGCACTGTTTCAGTTTATTCAACTATGGTTCTTGTTTATGATTTAGATATATTTATGGATTCACGACTGATGTTACATGTATTATCTGTTGTGAAGAGATGACAATAGCAAAGAGGCTGCTTTGTGGGCACTTGTTCCATGTGCATCGTCTGAGGTCATGGCGAGAGCGCCAACATACTTGCCCCACATGCAGATCTCCCATTGCCCCCCGGACAATGGACGTGCTCCATCAGCGCGACAGCATGAAGCTCAACTAGGAGTTAGCTTGGTGAGCTTCCTTTTGTTGTTCTGTTTTTTGTTTTGAAATTTTCTACTTAACCATTTCTATCAGTGAGTGCTACAATTGGCAAATAGTTTTTTATGCGATTCCTAATTCATTGTGAGGAAAAATAACTGCAGGCATCGGTGCTCCAGGTTCAGAAGGAGTAACAAGAAAGAACGTGAATAGGCGCCCAACCAAACTTGAGGCCTACGTGAACAGGCGCCCGACAAAACAGACAATCTTTGTTGAATGTTCTAACATATTTACAACAGGCTTCAGTTTTAAATCAGAAATAAAAGCCGTTCGAGTTTCAGACAGTTATATGATGTGGCATGTGCATGCTTTACAGTTACCTTGCAAGTGTCATGATGTTGCATAGATATTTCTGTATCTATATGAATGTCAGACCCTGCATGATTGATCCTATTTTATTCCTATGTGAGAACTAGCTCTCATTTAGTAATGTAGTACTTTTATACTAAACTGAACCGGGAATAGTTGCGCTCTGTAGGACAGTGTGATTGCGCTCTGTAGGACAGTGTGATTTCTTCTCATAGAATGTTGTCATCTATATCTTGCTGAATGTACATAACTATATTTTGCATGATAATATGTCTTTTCTATGCCAGTCATATAAGTTATTTATTTTCTACAGGTTGTTAGATCTCCAGAGAGGATTCCAGAAGCAAAACTTCATGGTCAGCTTGAATGGAAGGTAGTCCAAGAGCTTTATGATGTTGATTTCTTTACGAACATTATGGGAAGTGGACTTCATTTTGATTGGCGACACATTCCTAATTTACTGCTCATTTCATAGTTTTACAAAAAAATGCCTGGGCGTGCAAGTTTTATGTGAAAATGATGCACCGATGGAGACTGGGGCCCCGACGCCGGCTCAATTGAGTACGGGTACCGGGTCCCCTTCGGCGGAACTCACGTCTTCATTGGCAAGATTGGTGAGCCGGGCCATGAGCCGGATCTCTGCGCCGATCTCATCGAAACGGCTCAGCGCGCACGACCCGCTCGGGCCCGGCCTACCTTAAGGCGCGCTTTTGTGGGATGCATCCATGGAGGGCCCTCTGATCCATCCGGGTCTGGTGATGAGGCGGCCGCCGGCTCGGACGGCGAGTCGGCCACTAATGAATCAAACTCGTTGTACCAACTGCAAGATGGCAGGCTCATGGGTTGTTCCGATGGCGACAGTATTCCGGACATTTTTGAGCCGCCAAGTCAGGTTGGAGTTTTTATGGCTGGTACGCAGCCTGTTCAGAATCCCGCTGCCGGATCGGGAAACCCGGTGCCTTCCCCGGCTCAGGTGCTGATGGATCTCACGGACAAGATGACGGCCCTGTTAACCACCACGATTGACCTGGCGGATCAAGCTCAGCATGATGCGGAGGTGGCACAGTTTAAAATTGGATCTGATAAAAGCTAAAGAGGATCTTGCAGCGGAAGGGATCAGGCTGGCTGCGGAGCGGGCGGCTCTCGATGCCCAGACTCAGCTGATTCAGGCGCAGTCCTTCCAACTCACGATGGATCAGAACGCGGCCAATGAGGTCATGAGAAGGAGGCATCAAAAGGCTCAATCTCGACTCCCGCCGGTTTACGATCCGCGTAACCTCTTCAACACGCCAGGTGCAGGGTCTAGTCACCCGCCAGGGGTCGTAGCACCCGGGTCTGGACCCCTTATTCAGCCACGAGTGATGGGGCCTCCCCAGGTGCCCCCTACCCCGCCTCAGTATGTGCCAATACCCCCGGGCCATTATAATAACCCGCTGGAGAACATGGTCGCTGCGGCAGCACGGCTGGCGGCTCTACCCGTTGATGGCGACACTCCGACGGCTATTGAGACCCGCCGGGTCAGAGAACTCCTTCAGACAGCACTGGCGCAACAAGAGGCGTACTCCTACAGCCGGGATAGGATCCACTCGACCCCTCGTCCAGGGCAGAGCCCGAGTTACAGCAGGCACATGGTCTCAGCGACTGGCTCAAGTAACGTCCGACGCCATGACCCGCCCCCTGGCCACGGGCCAGCTCATAATGGAGTCTTTTATGCGGCAGAGCAGGACAAGGCGCGACAAGAGGCGGAGCAAGTGCCTCAATTGACGGCTTACCAGACCCCCCCCCCCGGCTTATCCGACGACTTCCACTGATGTGGGTATCCCTACCAGGACCGGGGGCATCCCTTGTTTAGTGCCAGCTATCCGTAATGAACGTCTACCTAAGGACTTCAAGGGACCTAGGAAGGTACCTAACTATACAGCTGACTTACAACCCGCGGCCTGGATTGAGAGTTATGAGATGGCTATGGAGCTACTGGAGGTCAGAGGCGGCCATGGCCAAGTATTTCACCATGATGTTAGATGGAACGGCCCGCACGTGGTTGAAAGGGCTACCACCGAATTCCATCGGGTCTTGGGCTGAGCTGAAAGCCCGGTTCATCCAAAACTTCAAAGATACCTGTAGGCAGTCGATGTCAATTGTGGATCTGACTAACTGTAAGCAGCAGGAGGGTGAATCCACGACCCATTGGGTTCGCCGGGTCAAGGAGATCATACATTCATCGGATAAGATGGATGCCAGCTCTGCAGTCTTAATGTTGGAACAAAACTGTCGCTTTGTGCCCCTAAAGATGAAACTTGGGCGGCTTAAACGTGACTGTACTGATATGGGTACACTGATGGCGGCTCTTGTCAAGTACGCCGATTCCGATGGTACCAAGGATCCCCCATCAGATGATGAAAGGACAGTGAAGGGAAAGAAGAACGACAACGGCAAGGGTCCTCAGTTTAGCCCGGGGAACCAAGGAGGAGGCAAGCGCAAGGCCGATGGCAGCCTAGAGTTTGTAGCTAACGCCAACTCCCAAGGTAATAATCAGCGACGAAAGGGGAGACCCCCTCCCCGAGGCGGCGGGTCAGGACCTTCACTGGAGCAGCTGTTGAATGAGCCTTGTCCGAGGCATGGCTCTAGAGAGAAGCCAGCGACTCACCTATGGAGGGATTGTGCAATCATGAAGGCTTTTAAAAACTACAATGGCCCCGGCGGCGGCTCAGGCACCGGCGGCTCTCATGGCCCGGGGGGCGGCTCAAACTCTGGCTCTCAGAATGGTCAAGGGGGCTTTAATCAACAGTCCGGCCAGGGTCATCAACAGCAGCAGGGGGGTTATCAGACCAATCCAAAGCAGCTTAGCGGTGGACAGTATCATGTGTTTACCACTAGTCTGTGCAAGCGAGATCAGAAGCTTCACAAGAGGGTTGTGAATGCTGTTGAGCCGGCGGTCCCACGCTACTTACGGTGGTCTGAGCAACCTATAGTGTGTAGTAGAGAGGATCACCCTCCCCGGGTGGATAACCCGGGCCACTTGGCCTTAGTGGTGGCTCCTCAAGTGGGGGGTTATAAATTCACAAAGGTACTCATGGATGGAGGCAGCAGCATCAAAATCCTCTATTACGAGACCTTTCGCCGTATGGGGTTGGTTGATAAGAACCTCAGCCAGTCAAACACCATCTTCCATGGTGTGGTACCTGGTAAGTCGGCTTATCCAGTTGGCAAGATCGAATTGGAGGTGGCCTTTGGTGATGAGAACAACTACAGGGTGGAGAAGTTGACCTTTGAGGTGGTCAAGATAAGAAGTCCATACCATGCTATATTTGGACGGCCGGCTTACGCCAAGTTCATGGCACGGCCGTGTTATGTGTACTTACAGCTCAAGATGCCGGGTCACAATGGGACCATTACGGTTCACGGCAGCCGGAAGGTGGCTCTGGAGTGTGAGGAGGGTGATGCAGCTTATGCAGAGTCTGTTTGTGCTACAAAGGAGTTGAAGTTTTACAAAGACAATGTTGACCCAACAGACATGACCTCTCTGAAAAAGCCAACCACGGAGAATGAACCAGCAATGAAATTTAAATCAGCTGACGAGACTAAACTTGTTGATTTTGTTCCAGGTGATTCGTCTCAGCAGTTTAGCATCAGTGCAAATCTGGACCCGAAATAGGAAAGCGCGCTCATCGAGTTCTTCCGTGAGAATAGGGACATCTTCGCGTGGAAACCTTATGACATGCCAGGTGTACCTAGAGAACTCGCTGAGCACACTCTCAATGTCGATCCGAAATTTAAGCCGGTTAGACAGTTCCTTCGGCGGTTTAATAAAGAGAGGCGAAAAGCTATTGGTGAAGAAGTGGCCCGGCTCTTGGCGGCCGGGTTTATCGTTGAAGTCTTTCACCCAGAGTGGTTGGCTAACCCGGTGCTCGTGCTCAAGAAGAACGGCACCTGGCGGATGTGTGTGGACTACACGGATTTGAACAAGGCGTGTCCGGCTGATCCTTTTGCCCTCCCCCGTATTGATCAAATCATTGATGCTACGGCAGGTTGCGAACGCTTAAGTTTCTTGGATGCTTATTCCGGGTATCATCATATTAAGATGGCAGTTAAGGACCAGGAGAAGACGGCATTCATCACTCCTTTTGGAGCCTTCTGCTATGTGTCTATGCCCTTTGGACTCAAGTGTGCACAGGCGACTTATCAGCGTTGTGTACAGAATTGTCTTCATAAACAGATCGGGCGCAATGTTCACGCTTACGTGGATGATATTGTGGTTAAATCCATTAAAGAGGAAACCTTGATAGATGATTTAAGGGAAACCTTTGATAATCTCCGGGTCTATAAGATGATGCTTAACCCGGCCAAGTGTGTTTTTGGTGTTCCTGCAGGCAAACTCTTGGGCTTCTTGGTTTCTGACAGAGGCATTGAGGCTAACCCGGAGAAGATCAAGGCCATCACCTCCCTGGCTAAGCCGGCGTGTATAAATGATGTTCAGCGCTTGGCGGGTCGCATTGCAGCTTTAAGCCGGTTTATAAGCCGTTTGGGTGAGAAGGCCATGCCCTTATATCAGTTGATGAAGAAAACCGATAACTTTGTCTGGAATGATGCAGCTGACACCGCCTTTGAGGATTTGAAGAAGCAGCTGGCAGAGCCCCCAGTCCTTGCTGCTCCGGTTGATAAGGAGCCCTTACTGCTGTATGTGGCGGCAAACGCGCGAGCCGTCAGTGTGGCTATTGTGGTGGAGCGCAAGGAGGAGGGCAAGGAGCATCTGGTTCAGTGGCCGGTTTATTATGTCAGCGAAGTGCTCATTGAGTCCAAGCAGCGGTACCCGCATTGGCAGAAGCTGGTATATGGTGTGTTCATGGCGAGCCGGAAACTTAAGCATTATTTTCAGGGTCATCCCATCACTGTGGTCAGTTCTGCCCCTCTTGGTGATATCATTCAAAACAGAGAGGCCACAGGGAGAATTGCTAAGTGGGCTATAGAACTTGGACCTCATGGTATTAAATACGTGCCACGCACTGCTGTTAAGTCTCAGGCCTTGGTGGATTTCATCAATGATTGGACAGAGTCACAAGTGCCCGAGCAAAAGCCGGATAACACATATTGGACTATTTATTTCGATGGGTCCAGGTAGCTGGAGGGCTCGGGGGCTGGTGTTGTACTGGCTTCCCCTAAAGGTGACAAGTTCCATTATGTGCTACAGTTGATGTTTCCTTGCACTAACAATGCGGCTGAATACGAGGCGTTGCTCCACGGTCTTCGGGTGGCTAAGGAGATGAGCTTAAGCCGGGTAAGGTGCTTTGGTGACTCAGACCTGGTGGCTCAACAAGTGTCAGGCACGTGGGATTCTAAGGACCCTCTCATGGCGGCTTATCGCCGCGAGGTTGATGCCGTTGCTGGGCACTTCCAAGGATACCAGGTGGAGCACATCGATCGCAGGAAGAATGAGGCGGCTGATGCTCTGAGCCGGCTAGGCTCTCAGCGAAAGCCGGTGCCGCCTAACACTTTCCTGGATATCCTGTATAACCCTTCGGTTAAGTTGCCTACAGAGGAAGACTTGGCTATCCCTGACCCGGAGGCACGACTGGTGGCGGCTCTTCATGTCATACCAGACTGGACAATGCCATATCTGGCTTATATGACCCGGGGGGAGTTGCCTGAGGATGAAACTTTGGCCAGGCAAATAACCCGGCGGGCTAAGTCAATGATCATCATCGATGGCGAGTTACATCATCGCAGTGTTTCAGGGGCATTTCAACGTTGTGTCTCCCCTGAGGAAGGCCAAGAGATCTTGCGTGCGATCCATGAAGGGGATTGCGGCCATCATGCCGGCTCAAAATCCCTTGTGGCCAAGGCTTTCCGTCATGGTTTTTATTGGCTGACGGCTCATGCTGATGCAGAGGACTTGGTCAGTAAATGTGATGGTTGCCAAAGGTTCTCACGACGGGCTCATGTGCCGGCTCAGGAGTTGAGGATGATCCCAATCACTTGGCCCTTTGCGGTCTGGGGGCTTGATATGGTTGGGCCTTTTAAACGTTCCAAGGATAAAAAGACCCACCTCTTGGTGGCAGTTGACAAATTCACAAAGTGGGTGGAAGCTGAGCCAGTTAGCAAGTGTGATGCAGCCACGACGGTTCAATTTATGAAAAAGGTGATTTTCAGTTTTGGCTTTCCGCACAGCATTATAACTGACAATGGCACTAATCTTTCCAAAGGCGCCATGGAGGAGTTTTGTCAACAAGAGCATATCCGACTTGATGTTTCTTCCGTGGCTCATCCTCAATCCAACGGTCAGGCTGAGAGAGCTAATCAGGCGATTCTGAAGGGCATCAAGCCCCGGCTTTTGGTCCCTTTGCAACGGACGCCGGGCTGTTGGGTGGAGGAGTTGCCCTCCATCTTATGGAGCATTAACACTACTCCTAACAGGTCTACCGGCTTCACGCCTTTCTTCATGGTTTATGGAGCAGAAGCGGTCCTCCCCAGCGACATTCATCACGACTCACCTCGCATGGCGGCTTATGTTGAGACGGATAATGAACAGGCGCGCCAAGATGCTCTGGACTTGTTGGATGAACAGCGTGATGTGGCAGCAGCCCGTTCAGCGATTTACCAACAAGACCTGCGCCGCTATCATAGCCGCCGGGTCAAGTCCCGGGTCTTCCAGGAAGGCGACCTTGTGCTCCGGCTCATCCAGGATCAATCAGATGCACACAAGTTATCCCCACGTTGGGAAGGGCCCTTTGTGGTCAGCAAGAACTTGCGCAACGGGTCATATTACCTCATTGATATTCGGGAGCACAAAGATTCACGTAAATCTGAGGAAGAGACCCGTCGGCCGTGGAACATAGCTCAGCTTCGGCCTTACTACACTTGAGCTGCCGGCTCTCGTGGTGTACATATTTATCTCAACTATGTATATATTATGATAAGCAATAAAGCAGGACCTCTGTCCTTTTTTCTCCTCCAAATATGCGTATGTTGTTTTTATTACAAGATTACATGCTGGCTCAAAGGAGGGTCCGGCTTATGATCGTATTCGAATCTCGCCATAAGCGGTAAAGTCACTTGGGGGCTTCCTGTTCAAACATGGGTCGTATTCGAACCAAAGAGAACATAGCTGTCGATACCCATTTGATTGGCAAAGTGCCGAGCTCATTGAGAGGTTGCCTTTGGTCATATTTGAACCATAGTTTAACCCCTCTGGGAACCGACGTGGATCGTATTCGAATCAGCGTCGTTAAACAATTTTTAGAATCACTTGGGGGCTTCCTGTTCAAACATAGGTCGTATTCGAACCAAAGAGAACATAGCTGTCGGTACCCTCTTGATTGGCATCGCCACACCCACTGGGGGCTATATGATCGTATCCGAATCTTGGCTTAACCCCTTTGGACCGGGTCTCTGGTCGTATTCGAACCGGACGCCCCTAAGCTCTTCTGCTTTTTTCACAAGGTTTACTCTGAGGTATACATGACCGGGTCTCACTTGTCGGCTTAACTCTAGTTTACAGTGTTAGTTACACGTAATGGGTGTCGTCAAGGCAAGTAAATCAGAGTTACGGTGTCGACCTTGCTACCCGGATTATTTAAACCGGAAGTATACCTACAGGCCGTTAAGTGTGATTGTTCCGGCTATGTGAAGAGTATAATTAAGGACCAGTCTTTTTGAGTACTATTCCGGGTTATCTATCTCAAACACCTGATTCTCAGGGCGGTAAGCCGCCTCGAGACTTGTGATTTGCCTTTCTATGCAGATACTCAAAGGTACATTTTGAGGTTGAGAAAAACAAGGGGATGATTATGACCCGGAGAAACATCAAAGAAACAAATTCAAAAGGCTTTCGCATTTAAAACATGCACGATGGCACGGCAGAGATAAACTGTTGTTCCTACTCTATTACAATAACTCTTCAAAGTCTGAAAGGTGGAACAATGTTTGATAAGCCGCCGGCTAAATTATGATGCCCGCTGAGTTGAAGTCCCCGGCTCATTCCTGTCTTCTCCTCCGGCTGATCCCAAGACTTCGAAGGTTGTTGATTTCCAGTCGATGCCGCTGAGAGCTTCGAACTGGGCTTCTTCGTCAATTAACCCGGCCGGGTCAATCTCCGGGGCGAAGGTATGCTGACGATCCGGAGGGATCAGATTGAGGGCTTCATAGCGAGGGGTTGGAATCCTCTGATTCTCCGCATCATAACCCGGCTGGTACTTGGTCAAATCGGTGTCGTTCCCGATTAGGGTGGCCACCGGGCGTACAGCCTTCACACACGCCGCGAAGTCCTTCTGGTCGAAGGATGAGCCGTCTTCCTTTAGGCTTGGGTAACCCAGGGCGATGTCTGCCGGGTCTAGCTCCAGCAGGAATGCTTTGGCTCGGCTCAGCGCGGCGATTGCTCCGGCTCTCGCGGAGGCCCGTCGTAGCTCCTGGATCCGTTGCGGCAGAACAGCAAGCCGGCGCAGGACTTCGGCTAGATGAGTTGGTACCTCGTTGGATAGGGCCACCACAGCTAAGGCACGCTGTGACCCGGTGTAGAGCTGTTCCACCAGGGTATACACCGCCTTTAACTTGGTGACCACGCTCTGGTTGAGGTTGGCACTCCTCGGACCTGTTTAACAACATCAGATAAGCCGGTGACAAGGATGAATCATGAGATGTAAACATTCTAACATGGATGAAAGCCGGTGAGGCGACTTACCGAAGATGGCGGCTACCATTTGGGAAACCTGGCGCTTTAGGCCGGAGAGCTCGGCGGTCTTCTCAGAGAGTGCCTTCTCCGCCTGTTCCGCCCGGGTCACCAGTGCGGCCTTCTCCTCAGCCCAGGCCTTCCGCTCAGCATCAAATTCGGTCTTCAGTTTCTCTTGAGCGGCGATGCTGGATACAAACTTGGCGTTTGCCTTCCGGGTCTCCATCTCCTGCATCTTCAGCCGGCTCTTGAGATCCGCAAGGTCCGCCTCTAGTTTCTTGCCAACAGCCTGCATATATTTCCGGGTTATTAACAGTCATTATATAAGTCCCAAGCGCTTTCCAAGCAAAGACACTTGGCACTTGGGGGCTAATGCATATTGAACGAATCTATCTACATACTGCCGGCTCAGTTGAGTAAGCCGGAACCTAAGTCTACAACATATTCAAGTATAAGTCGTTGACTTGGGGGCTAGCATGGCAAAGGTAACTATGCAGTAAAGTAAGAAGCCAGCAGAAGGATACCTCAGATTTTTGTTGAATCTGGTTGACCATGGCAACCTCGGCGTCCCGGCTCTTGTGTACTTGGCTGATGTAGCCAGAGACGAGCTCTCCGATGCTCAAATCGGTGTAGCCGGAGAGGTCCAGGTTCACCCGGTGGGGCTGCAGCAACTCCCCCTTCGTGGAGCATTTGGCCAACGCGGTCGGCCTCCCCGGCTCAACGAACTCCGTCCGGGTGATTACCACGTCCGGGTCGTTTGCTGGTGGAGCTGAGCCGGAAGCCTCCGGGTTAACTGAAGCTTCGATCGTTGCCTTGGTAGTTGGGGCAGGGGCCTCAGGCGCCGTGTCCATTGGAATGGTGGCTTCGGGGGCGGAGGCAGCTGGCGGCTCTTGAGCCGTTGCCTCCGGGTCAGGTAAGTCTGGCACTCCGGTTGACCTGGTTTTCTTTGCCCTTTTGGTGAGCTTTGCCTGGGCGCTGAAAAGACAGAAGTGTTAGGCACACAAAGGGTAAATACAGACAAAGATAATGTAAGAAGATTGTTGTTACCCGGGTGCGGTCTTGAAGGCCGGCAAATTTGACTGCATGGAGTCACCCGAAGAGGGGGAGGTCTCCTAATAATTGGAGTCAGAAGAATTAAGTGGTTGATGGATAACACCCGCCAACGGATGAAAAGGGTACAAGCGAGGAAAGACCTCAGTGCGACGCTTCCTTGTCGCGTCGGGTAACCCGGCGGAGAGGTCGGTGTCCTTGCGGGCCCGGGTGTGACGCCGGCTCTCGTGAACCTGCTGCTTCAAAAGAAATTGAGGGTCTTGATGAGCTAAAGGATGTGAAAAGCTTACTTTCCGGGTTACCCTTCGGACTTTCAGCTGTGGCAAGGGCTCCGAGCCGGAGGAAAGTGATGTTACCTCTTCAACCACCGGGTTACTGGCGCCGGTGTCATCCTGTCAATAAGCAAGTGTCGATAAGGCGGACAGCAGCAAACAACATACACAGCAAAAATTTAAATGTTTAAGGGTTACCTCTGACTCGGAGCTATCGCTTAATTGCATTAGCTCCGAAGCAGTGGGTCTGCTTCCCTTCTTGCGAGGGGCGGTTTTCCTGGCGGCTTTCTTAGCCTTCCTGGCCTTCTTGGCCGCTTCATGGTCATATTTGACCCGCCAGAACTTATCATCAGCCTGAAAGATACAATGATTGATTCTTAAAACGGTTCAGATAAAGACGAAGATAAAAGTTAAAGTCAGCGGCTTACCGCTGGGGCTGGATTGGTCTTGCAGAAGGGGCCTAACCCGGTTCTTCCGCAATCTACTAGACTCTCGTTGAGAAGAGCCTTGGTCTCTTCCTCTGCAACGTCTTCTGGAAGATCATTGCGATTGTGCCTCTGCGGGTCATCCTTTCGCCCGGTGTACTCACACATTAAGCCGGGGCGGCGGCTCAATGGGATCACCCGCCATGAGATCCAGACCCGGACCAGATCAATTCCGTTCAGACCGTTGCCTAGCAGGGCCTTGATCTTATTGATAGTTGGAAGCAGAGGTTGGCGTTCCGCTGCAGTCAGTTTTTCCGACAGCGGATGAGTCGGCTCTAGACGGGTTGGGCGAAAGCCGGGCAGCGGGTTCTCGTCAGCCGGGGACGTATCTTGGCAGTAGAACCAAGTCATATTCCAGTCCTTGGGGTGGCTTGGCGGCTCTGCGTAAGGGAACAGACAGTCCCTACGCCGCTGGATGGAGATGCCGCCTAATTCCAGACTTGGCCCGTTGGCACAGTCATTTTGGCGGTTTAAATAAAATAGCTCTCTGAAGAGCAGCAGACTTGGCTCTTCTCCAAGATACACTTCACAAAAGACTTGGAAGTTGCAGATGTTGGATACAGAGTTGGGTCCTATATCCTGAGGTCGAAGGTCAAAGAAGTTGAGCACGTCCCGGAAGAATTTTGAGCCGGGCGGTGCGAAGCCCCGGCTCATATGGTCCGCAAAGATCACTACCTCCCCGTCCCTCGGCTGTGGTCTTTCTTCTGACGGATCAGGGGCAAGGTAGGACATCACTTCCTTCTTGGGCAGATATCCGGACTTAACAAAGTTGGCTAGGTTCTCGTTGGTGACGTTGGACCTCATCCAGTTGCAAGTGATGGGAGCCTTAGGAGGCATGGTGAAAGTTGGTGGTCTATGATAAAGAGAAAAGTGTCCGGGTTAATTGTAAGCCGGAGATTATCATTCAAACTAAGATGGTGGCTTATGAAGGGGACTAATGATATATATTCAGATACGGTGGGTTATTTAAGCCGCAGGGGGATTCAAAGTAATTTGGTTATCTACGGTTTTACCAGAGTTAAGCCGGCGGATTCTACAAAGCATAGTTCTCTTTAAACCGGAAAAGTTCTATGGCGCATGTTTTCTTTAAACCGGAGATATAAGCCGCCAAGATTCAAGGGCTGCAGTTTTTACTAAGTGTGGTAAAACAGGTTTCACATATTGCAGTAACTTTTTTGGATCAAAATGGTCGGGTGAAATGAAAATTTTCTAGACCTAAAAAACAGAGGCAGGAGAAGTTCTTGAGGTTGAACACGGTTCTTATGCAGTAAAAGGAGGGCTTCTTGCAGGTGAAATGGATCTCAAACATCTACCGCAGTGGTTCTACGCAGAGTTAAGATGAAGAGAAGGGTGGTAAAAAACAAAACTACTGCAGGCTGCCACGAACTATGAAGAACTGGAGGAACCCTACTGTAGATCTACTCTACGGGGTGGTGAGAACTTACCGGAGCTGAAGAGGTGCGGGAGTCGCCGCCGTT
Source organism: Aegilops bicornis (assembly GCA_021605145.1). Taxonomy (NCBI): domain Eukaryota; kingdom Viridiplantae; phylum Streptophyta; class Magnoliopsida; order Poales; family Poaceae; genus Aegilops; species Aegilops bicornis. The sequence goes on along the minus strand of CM038670.1, from coordinate 870,238,672 downwards.
TGTCTGGTCCGGGTCAGGGTGATGCAGCGGCCAAGGTTGACGAAGGTCGGAGGCGAGACGACGGCGGCGGAGCACGAGCTCGGGCAGAGGAGCGACGGCGCGAGGAGGAAGAAAGGGAGCGTGAGAAGAGCACGTTGGGCCGGTCTATTTATAAGGCGAAGTCATAAGTGGGCGCGAGATTCAAGGAGACCACGGCGTGGTTATCTCCCCCTCACGACGCCTCGATTTTTGGAAAGACAGTAAAAGCAGAGATCCGTTGCGGATCTGGCGGAGTAAAAAACGGACTTAATGGAGGATGACGTTACGGCGGGTTATCCGGAGTCCAGAGAATGACGTCACTCCGGGTTATGGCCTTCACACGAATGGTAAGCCGGAGATTTTTTCTGTCGGCAGAGTTGAAGATTGACACGAGCCGGCTCAAGTCAATCTGGGGCCTAATGTTGAGGATATAGACCTTAGAGTCACCCGCCAGGAGGGGCCGGGTTACTCGTACGGTCGTTGCCAGAAGCCCGGAGCCAAGTTTCAAGACGATGGGCCAGAGATGGGCTGAGACCCGGATACGGCTTAAGGCCCATAGTTACAATCGTTATTATAGTACAACTTGTAGTTTATGGCAAGTATGATTGAGAGTCCGAGCCGGACACTCCTATGAGCCGGGCGGGACTCTAAGGGCTGCTGGGCGTCAGCCTCTCTATATAAAGGGACGATCCGGCAGCGGTTTAGGGGCAACAACAATCTCATCGAGAGCCGGGCATAGCTGTTTAGCTCCCTGGCGATCTTAACCCTAATCAATACCACCTCAAACTGGACGTAGGCTTTTACCTTCACTATAAGGGGCTGAACCAGTATAAACCCTCGTGTTCCTTGTCCCGCATAACCCCTTCAAGCTTCCTAGTTGCGATGGCTCTACGATTAAGTCCTAGCTCGAGGACATCTGCCGTGACAATTCCACGACAGGTGGTCTTTTGGAGGAGTGGGAAAATCACATGGCTGTCAGATTGCAAGCACACAGGGCATTGCTTATGTGGCATACAGTTCATAAAAACTTACTGAATTGAGTATTTATTTCAGTTCTATGCTTTGTTAGACTACTAGAGCTAGAGGTGCTAAAATCCTAGATGATGCTAGATGGTGTAGTGGCATTAGTGTTGAATTATATTACAAAATGTGCAGATTGGATAAGTATAACAAATCTATTAGATTATGTTTTTATTCATAATTATCAGTCTATAATCACCACTCTGCTCTGCCTTTCACTTTGCAGCCCTCGCTCAGGTCTTACTCTGCCTCGCCTAGCTGCCACTCTCTTCTAGAGTGGTTGTGACCCCACCGCGCACTAGGTATTCACCAAGAACCATAAGGTTCTTTTTGGACACCATGGGTATGGCTACATTTGTGGCTGGAGGAAATTTGCGGCCATTTCAATTCAGTTTTTTACACCTACCGGTGCATTCATAATAATTATGATATGTGCATACCACATTATCAGTCTTCACCTTTTTTACATACTACTCCCATTTGAATACACTTTTAGAAAAATTAAACATACATATGGAAGACACATTCTTGCCTGTACACTTCTTTTTGAAGTATTTTAAAAACTCAGTTTACATAGTATGGGTTGGTTACTACGTTGGAGTAATTATGGACATCTCAAATTTAGCGCCTAGGGTTCCTATTTTGACTGATGTGGGTATCTCTTGGTCAGTCCTCAGATTACAAATTTAAACTTTTAATATATTACCGACTTTAGATGATGGTCTGCTACCTATATTACCGACTTGTATGCTTTAAGAAGGAAATTTTAATATGTTGGTCTTTCATATCTCTGGCCATGTGTGATTAGACTATCAGATTGCTCTTGTTTGTGATCTCGTAATAGTTTTCCTTGGTGCTACTTAAATAGCCCCTGCTATTTTCTGTTGGTTCCATACATGTTAAAAGGGGTAACATATACAAAGGCTGCATATGTAATGGTCGCAATAGATTTTAATTGCATGACCTTACTTAGATGTAGACCTGCCAATAGATAGCTTTGGGCACGAACTTGGAATTGTTGCTATTTTGATAGTATGCTACATGGACTGCAGTTCTGATCTCTATGCTTTCCCGTTGTAGAAGCTTCATTCAGTATGTCAATGTCAAATCAGAAATTATGTGCATTTGAATGATGATGGCTTAGCACTCGATGATAAATGTGATGTTGTTTTCTGTTAATGTGAAACTCATTCTACCAGTTGTTAGTTTGAATCAGTACCCAATCCATCCTCCCCACCACACTCCTCTTAGTTGTTCATGTAGTTCTTCCTTCTCGGTATCAACCAGGTAACAATTAGGTTGGTTACAGAATATACTTCAAGATTGCGGCAGGCACAAAATGCTTGGCAGACTAAAATAACTATGCCTCATTTCTACTATCAAGATCTAAGTGTATATTTAGATGCCTTTGTCCAATGAAAGATCCATGGGGTTGTAGTTCTGTTTTCCTGTAAATTTTTGTGCAGATTTTTTGTTGGTGCAAATATTTAATTTGAATTATAGTTTATTATCTCTGGATGTCGCTGATTTCATACGAGCTGGAGGCGACCATCATCATGTTCTTTCTGTTTTGTATAGACAAGTTCTATTCCAAAATTAACAATGCTTTCACTCTATTGTCAGATCACTCTATTGTCAGATTGACAATTTTCACTGACCCTTGTTGCATCTCCTCTATCTTGCCTTTTTCTCAGCATGGGAGTAGCACGTAAGGAGCACAACACTTCGTGCATCATGCTGCATGGTGCAGCAGCCAGAACAGGCGACAATGTGGTCCATTACATCTTATTATGCTGAAATTTGCTTCACTCCGTCATCTCCGCTTTTGACATCCACTAGATAAACATGTGACAACTAAATTTATGCTTGAGCAGATGCTTTCCATAGCCACTAGAGAAACATGTGAAAACTAATTTACGCTTGATTGTCTACTCACTTTTATTCCTTACATTTAGCTCTTGTCTTTGATTAGTTCTTTTGCAATGAGGGTTTCTGTGTTCAACATAATATCCCATTTTCAGGTTTCCACTAAAACTTACTCCAATAGAAGAAAGTGCATAAAGAATGAACCAGGAAAAGCTACATATGGATATGTCCAGGTTACAATTTTTTCTACCTCAGGCCCATATTTCTAATTATAGTTTAGTGAAGAGTATGATTTCTTGCTTGGGATGATGCCACACACAGCAAGACATGCATTAAGTTTCAAATGCATTTTCATTACAGTAGCTTTTTTGCTCAAGTTATAAAGCAACCTTCTAGAACATATCATTTTAGATGAATATATGACGACAGGTCTGCGATTCCATGTAGTTTAAAACAGCCTCCTAGCATAGATCATTTTAGATGGATATATGACGGCATGAGATTGACTTTGTCCCCTGCGTTGATATGTTTCTCCAGATTTGAGGAATCGATTGTGTTTTGACTTCTCTACTTGTTGGCCATGAAGGATGCGTACTGAGAAAAAAAATCCTCATATCATATTTTTGAGAGTGAAGATGGTTTAGGGAGTACTACCACCATTCCAGAATATAAGACGTTTTCGTAGGCTTGGCTAAAGTGGCCTACCAAAACGTCTTATATTTGGGAATGGAGGTACTATTATATCTCTAAAGACATGCCCTGCTGTAGATCACAAGAGCCATCTTTTTTTGCCATACTTCTATTTACGATTATCTCCCAGCAATGAAAGTCGTTACCAAACTTGAATAAGCTAGCGGAAAGGTCAACTGCTCTCTTCCTTTTTGTTGGAGTGTTAACTTTTTGTTTTCAATATCCTAACTTTGTGCAACTATTTTCTATATCTGTACGGGTTCTTGCTATGTCAGCTAGATATAGAAATCAATCTTGGTTACTGCAAGCCACGTGGGGGTTACAGCTACCGCTTGAACACAGGGCATGGAGAAATGTCGGTGTTCCTGGAATCATTTGTTGCACATGTTCTTTGTCTTCCTTCTGGGATGCTACTAAGACATTCTTTTCTTAGGTATCGAGTAGGATTTTAGATGCACAACTTGTTGAAAATATATGTGCCAAAGTTGATGATAAGATGCTAATTGACCTTGATCTTTTGTTCTCAAATCATTTGCTGTTACTATCTCATATTCTTTTGTCAATTTTTGGCTTAATTCTTTCCTTCCTGCCAACGGCAGGTACAAGACTCAAGCAATGGTTAACGGGCAAGCACTACATACACCATACATCTATGCTAATATAGCTTGTCTTTATAAAGCCAATGTATGATATTACCAAGTGATCTGAATATTTTCTTCCGCTTTTGGTGCGTCACATTTAGAGTCTTTCTTTCCCATTCTACCGTGTTTGCATGGTAAGATGTTTGGTTGGATTTGAAGGTTAGTAGCATTGGCTCCAAGGTTTCAAGCTCTTATAGAAATTAGAACCGAGGGACTTTTAAAATGAGTCCTACATAATAGTGTTGTTCAGTGGGATGCATAATTTTTGTTTGTCTGATCGGCTATCCTTGGTGCTGATTTACGTACTGATTTCATCATCATATGACTACAATAAAGAAGCTGTGTGTATAAATATTACTAACTGCTGAGAATTTGCATCAGTGATTTCAATTCTGTTGGCCCTCCTTAAGATTGCTTGGGAATGTGAGGCTTAAAAGTTTCAACCCTGTGCAATGTGCTTCTTGGGTGTGGATTTGTGTCTGACTAATTAACGGTTATGTTAATACTGATATGTCCTTGAACTTATATGGGTATTGCATCTCTTGTAATTATAGTAAGTGGAAATTTTTCTCATATATTTCAATATGTGCCCGAATAATATTAATGCACACTCTTTCAATACATGGCTTACTCTTGGCCTTTGCGCCTTTGGCGCGACTGGTCATCTAGTATATAAAAGGACACGGTGGTCCTAGGGCAGCAGCAGCAGTCTCGGAGAACATCACTTTTCTCCCTTGTACAGTGGCGGCGTGACGGGATGTAGTAGGGCTCATTAACTTTGATAATCTTGAGGAAGCGTCCATAGGACGCATGTTTAGCCAGAGTACTGGCATTATGCTTCCCATCGTAGGAGTTTCGATTAAGCGAGCATCTTTGGATCAAGCCATCCATGCCGCCATCGACCGCCTTGCCACAGAACGGGCAGCCAATCTTGCCATAGAAACAGTACTTGAATTTGCTAGCAATCAGATGCCTAAGGGTGTACCGGCTCTTGGCGTGCCCGCCTTCCATGTCATACCCCACATCCTCGTCATCCTCTTGTGAATTAGTACGCAAAGAAGAATTCAGCCAATCTATTCTGCTATATTGCTCTTAATTAGAATGTTTGAAAAGTACATATGTGTAACATGATAACTATCTATTTGCTAGAAATAAGTCGTATATGCACATACATAATTGAGACAAATAAATTGACATGCATAAATATGGACAGTGGAATAGTTGCATTGATAGATTAGTGCACAAGAAGTACATAATTAACACATGAAACAATTCATGATGTGGCTTGCTTTAATGAAACTTGATACTTGTTACGGGTGTAATTCTGATTGGAATCAAAAAAATGGCTTCATTATACTCCTCCATGTTACACACAAGGGGGGGGTTTCTATCTACTGGAACCAAGAAACAATTATTCTTTCTGAGGGCAGCAATACTACTTCACCAACATTGTTAAACCCTGATAAGTTTTAGAAGGAAATTGATAAAGGAGCTATGGGCTACTATCCTTATCCCTTATCTTATGACTTTGATGATACCGGTGAGGTAAATACTTTGGAGGAACTTAACTTGGAAAAGGAAATGTTGTCATTCAAAACAAGGGGTTTTTTGTTCTATTTATTGGAATCATAAATTGAATTTTAGTTTTACAAATATATGCTAAGATTAGCAAATGCATTTTTCCTGTCCCTCAAGTGGAGTATTTAGGGCATGTTATCTAAGGATAGGGTCTATCTACAGACCCCCAGAAAATAGTTTCCATCAAAGAATGGCCAGCACCTAGGACTATCACTCAGTTGAGGAGTTTTCTTGGTATGGCCGTAGAAAAAGAAGATTTGTCAAGAATTATGGGATCAATTCTAGGCCACTTCATGACTGTCTAAAAAAAGATTCATTCCAGTGGTCAGATGCGCAAATTGAGGCCTTCACAACATTGAAGAATTGTCTGGTCACTGCTCTTGTTAGGGCTTTGCCAGATTAGACCCTACCATTTACCTTTTAAATAGATGCATCAGGTCAAGGTATTGGTTCTATCCTCATGCAACAAGGCAGACCAATTTCCAGAAAAGGAAATGTCGTCATGCAAAACAGGGGTGTCAAAGAAATAATCAAGTGGTCAAAACAAGATTCTTCCCAATTTAAACTGAATGTAGATGCATCATATCATAGTTAAGAAGGAGATGGGTTGACGGGTGCTGTTTTAAGAGATCAATATGGCAACTCTGTGTCAATTTAGTACATTGCCATTATATTCCAAATGCATCATCTGCCTGCTTGATGGAGGTGGTGGCAATGAAAGAAGGCCTATCTTTGGTAGCATCTGTAGGCTATCATCAAATTATTTCAGAATGGGATTGCTTACAAGTTGTTCAAGCTTTTACTGGAGGTAACACATGGTGGCACAAAGGATCACGTATTATTGCTGATTATTTTGATCTAGTTGTGGAGATAGGAACTGTCGCATTTTCTCACTGTCCTCGGGAAGCCAATGGTGTCGCACATGAGATAAATAGCTATGAGAATCATCTATCTTGTATTTGGATTGATTACCCCACTTCTTTCATTCATGTATCTCTTGTGAACGATGTAAGTTTGCTTACTCAATCAATAAAGCATGCCGTGATGGAATCAGATAATGAATCTCTGTTTTAGCTATAATAGTGGTTTTTTTCTTCTGTCTATTCGAATCAGAAAATGAATCAGATTCAAAAACCACCATCCAACAAGGAAATCTATGCTAGATCCCTACAATCCTACATACGTACAACTAGCACGCCCATATGAAACTGATGCTCATCTACTTAGCGATATATTTTATTCTCAAATAAAAATCAGAGGCCAAAATGCAAGATAGAAGTTAATGGCATAAGTACATTATGTTGAATGAATGATAAAACTAATGTGTGTTAAATTACAAGGAACTCATATTTGCTCAGATTACATGTACGCAAACATTATGGCTGGGCCAGTACATGAGTAGAAATACCTCATCAATACGTGAAGAAAATGAATCAGATTCAAAAACCACCATCTAGGATGCAAGAAAATCTATGCTAGATCCCTACAACTAGCACGCCCATATGAAATTGATGCTCATCTACTTAACAAGAAAAACCCCAATGCCATGAAAAACCAGAGTACTTAAAGGAAAAATAAATCTGACAAAAATAGAGTAGTACCTCAGACAGCTCGTCGAAGTCGCTGCCCTTCCTGGGATCCACAGCAAACTCGTCTATCTCATTCGCCGCATAGAACTCCTCCTCGATTTTGTCCCAGAGCTCGCGGTTTAGCCTTGCCTTCACCTCGTCGAGATCTTCCCCGACCTACTCCTGCATAGGCTCGCCGACGGGTAGCTCGATGGCTGCGGTGGCAGCGGGAGGAGGCACAGCAGTTGCTACACCGCCAGCCGTCGCCGCTACTGCGGACTCAGCCGCTGCAACCGTGGCGGCAGCCACGGCAGCAGACTGCTCTGCTCCAATGGTTGGCTCCGGCTCGTCCACCGCATTTTCACGCCCGCGCTTCATCGGCGGTCGACGACAGGAGGAGGGAGGTGTACGAAGGAGGAGTGGAGTGGTGAGAAAGGCAGGAGGGTTTGGGAGAGGACGAGGTGGTATGGCTGGAGTGGGAGAGGACGAGGGTTTTCTACCCGATTTGGGGAAGAAAGCAATGTTGCTGCCTCTTGGAGTTACCGAGGGGCCGAGGGGGACGATTTGTCTCACCTACCAGGGCCTTCCACTGTGAGGACGCGTGGGGTCATGGCGTTGTGCACCTTGTGAGGTTTGCCCCGCGCCGCCATTCAAACTGCTGTCAGGACCCCGATCCTAAATCACACCGATCTAGCATGTAACACATCATATCACTTTGCGGCCTCACGCACGGTATCCCCACGGGGGCCACCTGACCTGGCCTGGGACCGTTTGCGCCTTTTGGCTCACGTATATGATAGTGTCACTAGAATCCATATGATAGAGAACCCGGGCCGACATGACTAGTCGTAAACCCAATGTGGCACTAACTTACACGGACAGGCATACATGACCCAGCAATGCACATGTCAATCAACAGCGAGTGCAGCCGAGTCATAGCAAGCTACAAGGACTCCAGTAAAACACCGCGTGACATTTCCCCGAAGGGACACACAGGAGCAAAGAAGGACACATGTCGATCATCCCATGTGTTCCAGAGCAGTAGCAAGCTACCATGGCTCAGTGGAAGCACTAGGAGACATTTCCCCATAAGAGAGGCTACCAAGAATAAACAACTAGATTGTCGGATCCCACACATACCAAGCATTTCAATAACATACACACAATATGCTCGATATGTGCAAATACAACATGGCATCACAACAAAACTCTATGACTCAAATTATTTATTAAATAGGCTCCGAGGAGCCAGATATTACAAAGATGGTTCTGATGACCCAGCATTCAAGTCATACAAGCAACAAGCACAGGCGGAAGCATAAACATGTGTGAGTACAGACATCTGAAAAGAGAGAAGGCTAGTAAGCCTGTCTATCTGCAAGACCCTCCAAAGGGTACAAGATCGTAGCTGAGGTAACAAGCTAAACGTCGAAGTTCGCGCGGAACTACTAGTAAGACTGAAATCTCTCTGCAAAAACATAAATTAAGCAAACGTGAGTACAAATGTACCCCGCAAGACTTACATAAGAATTAGCTACATATGCATCAGTATCAACGAAGGGGTGGTGGAGTTTAACTGCAGCAAGCCAGCTTTGACTTAGTGGCTATCCTATACTACGACTGCTGGTAACTCTTTTGAGGTGGCGCACACGAGTCCACATATTCACCATATCAATACACCACTATGTATCCGCTCCCGTCTCCCTACGAGAAGGCCATCCATAGCACTCATGCTTATCTTGCGCATTTTAGAGTATCCACTTTCACTTGTCTATGAACTGCACAAGGAACCCAGTAGTCCATTACCGCGGACGTGGCTATTCGAATAGATCATGTTAGCCTTGTAGGGGTGTACTTCTTCACACACGCTCTCACCATTTATCGCCGTTTACACGACATGTACTCAGCAACCTTCAAGCGGAAGCCCAGCGAGGGTGTCAGTCACGACCGGACTAACCACACAAGTCCCTAGTCCAGGTTTATCGCCTATTCAGGTTCCATCCGCAGGGAGTCCAGCCGAGGTTTCCACTACAGCCCCGAACGATGTGTGCAGGATTCCCGAGGCACCAAACGGGCTTCTCGATACACCATGCCACGTGCCTACCGCATCACAGCCCACCCCTTGGGTCAGAAACTACTTGCAGTTCCTGGACAGAGGACAAGGCGATCAATAAGCCGAGAGGGTCCATGGGTTTCGGTCCCAATGCAGGGTAGTAGTTGTTCTTGGATCACAAACACAGAACTCAGTTCCTGAGGACGGTTTCAATGAGACAACCCACCATGTACTCCTACATGGCCTCCCATCGCTACCTTTACCAAACCATGTTCACACACTTAGCTCTCAACAGTAGGACATGCTCATCAACATTCCAATCCATCCTAGATGAATCAGACCTGACACAACTCTAAGCATAGCAGGCATAACAAACAACACATGAATTAGTAGGCACATCATGCCTCAAACAACTCCTACTCATACAATTGAAACGTTGTTGTCCTAATGCAGTAAAAGAGAGCAAGAGCGAGAGAGTTGGCTTGTATCAGAATGCTCAAAGGGGCTTTTCTTGCCTGGAACTTCTAAAGATAGTATAGCTCTTCATCGGTGTCATCGAACTCATCGTCGGAACAACGTCTACTAAGGGGGAACAACACCGGCAAACAGAGAAGAAACACAATCAATGCAAATGCAACAATATGATGCATGATCATGACATGGCAATATGCTGTGATTTGGGCTAATGCAGCTAGTAACAATTTAAATGGAGTTTGTTTGAATACAAGATTCAAATTCAAACTCCATATGTGATTATTCAAATGTCATTTAATTGATTTGACCTGATCAGAAGCCATAAGTTGCTCAAACATGCATGGAATTGCCATAAACTATTTCATTTGGAGTTACAGTTAAATTTCTATGATTTTTAGAAGTTTAAAACATTTTTTGGAATTTCCTGGTTATTCTAATTTAAACTAAATCTAGAAAATGAGTTCTTGCGTCAGCACTGCATCACCATGATGTTAGCGAGTCAACAGAACTGTTTCTTGTCAAACCTGACCAGTGGGGTCCACTGGTCAGTGACACATCTAGTTAATAGAGTGTTTCGGGTAAATACTAATCCTAATCCGGTAGTAATCAGCGCGGGCCCCACATGTCAGCATCTAGTCTAATTAACATTGTTAAATAACACTAATTAAGCCTAACCTAGGGTTAGTCAGGGGCTGGCCCCACATGTCTGTGACCCAGGGGAGTCAAACCTCTAGTCAACAGGGTCAAACCCACCGGCGGCTCGAGGGCGTCGGGTTTTTCCGTCCGGTGACCAAACGAGCGGCAGAGAGGCTCTACGCGTAGCTGGCGCTCTTCCGCATCCAACGGGACCGGAGTCAGCGGCTTGGGTGGCGGAATCGAGCGTGGTGTCGAGCTTGGCGTCTGCCGGAGCTCGGGCACACACGGGCACGGCGTTGTGGCAAGCGACAGGACAGGCGGTGGTTGCTACGGGCACGTGTGGATGCGCTGAGCACGGTGGTGTGCTCGCCTTCAAGCGACATCCGCTCTAGCCACGGTGGCGACGAAGCGCAATGGCGGCGAGCTTCGGTGACTGTGGGGAACGGCACTACGGCATGTGGGCGAGCAAATGGAGAGAGGGGGAACACGGCGGAGCTCACATCGAGATGAATGGGGGCCTCGACGACCTCGGGGAGGGGCTGGTGACGACAGGAGGTCGGTGTCCGCGGTGGTGCTCGTCGGTGTTCTCGGGTGCATTCTGGGGAGAACGAGGAAGAGAGACAGAGGAGGGGGATGGGCGCGGGAAGAGTCGAGAGTGAGCCAGGGGGTGCATGTCCTCGTCCAGGGGGTCGGGGAGGGGACAACCAAGCAGGAGGTGGCGCGCGCGTGTGCGGGCACGGCGGCCACACGCCCTCCCGCCCAATGGCAGGAGGTTGAAGGCGGTGGGCACCTAGTGGGCTGGGCCAGTAGTGCGAGGCCAGGTGGGCTGCATAGTTGCTGGGCCGCAGGTGGGTCTTCTCTCTCTCTCTCTCTCTCTCTCTCTCTCTCTCTCTCTTTTCTTATTTTTGTTTTGTTTTCTATTTTTGATCTATTTGTTTTGATTTAGTTCCAGCACTAAATCATTTTAGTTACTTCTGGAAATTTTTGTGGGTGTAATATGAACTAATCCAAAGCCCCACATTGTTTTTAAGAATTATTGGAGTTATAAATATATTTATAGGAATTTATAACCCCAATTCAAATATGTTAGGACTTAACTCAAAGTCCACAAGTGTCAGGGAAAAATGTGTAATATTTATGGAGGAGCTTTTCATCACTTACCATAAATCATGAACATTTTTTAAGGGCACTTTAAAATCATTGAAAATTATTTTAGGTTGATCCTGTTTAAATTAATTGGTGCTAGGGTTTGGACATCCCCAATTCAAATTTCATTTGAATTCAAACATGATGCATGAATGCTGAAAAATGCATCATCAGTCCAGCGCTTACACCCTCCCGATCACATACTAATGCCCCTGGTTCGAAACTCCTTCGGGAAGTTTATTAATCACACTTTTTTGCCTATGGGGTTTTAACATGTCATATACACACACGCAGAGCACGTACAAACAAACTTGCCAGACATGATGTAAATGGACCCAAAAAATTTCTACATTTTTGTATCAACATGAGAAGGAAGCATGACTAGTTTGGTAAGGTTGTCGGAATTTGTAGGGATTTTCTAAGATTTTCGCAAAGATAAAATGCTTAAAATACTTCTGTGAGGTGACGCAACAAGCACACATTGTGGATCCACTAGGGTGGCCATGCCCACTCGCTGGAAAATTTGGTGTCATTGTTAAGATGGCCAAAAATTCACCTCCTTCACCGGCGGCTGTTCGGGTAGGAGGTAAGGGTCCGTCTGGAAGGACGGGTTTTTATCGACATGCTTCAAATGGACCTAAATTCTTTCTACACCCTTGTACCAACATGAGAAGCATCCATGACTAGTTCCGTTGATTTTCGACGTTTTATTGATTTTCTAGGGTTTTCACGACGATAAACCCCTAAAATATTTCCCACCAGCGCCACCCTTCCCTCTGATCACTGTGACCAACATGTACTTAACTTAGCATCAAGGCCATGAAAACAGGAATCAGAACCGTATTAGATTTTGATCCCACACACACATGCAAACACAATAGAATACAAAACAGATAACACAAATCACAGACTGCAGGTACTAAGATTATCTGGGTGAACTTCTAATGCATAACAACTTCTGGTATTCAAATACATCACATGAAATCCTGAGACAACTAGAAATGCAAAACAACTTCTGACGTTGAGGTTGAGCAAGGGACTTTTATTGTGAGGCCCAACATCTTCAGCTACCTATCCATGCTTCCACCTGTAGCATATAAGTAACTAAAAATTTCAGATTGAATACAGTTGTTATTGGAAAACTGACAGTACGGTAATTTGAAGATGCCAAGGAAATCAGTCACAACAACTGTAGGATACCAATTTGAATACAAAGTTCATAGAAGTCAATGTTGAATTAATAAGACCTTTGCAAGATGCAAAATCACTGTTGTGATGAGAGTAAATAGCATGTAGGCCATAGCACATGCAAGAAGCACTTACACGAAGTGAAGTAAAAGGTTGTACAGCACGGCAACATGAGTAAGCCAACATCCGTACAAAAATTATTTTAGTAAATATTTCTAGTTTTTTTAGTCATTAGGAAGCCCTAAATATTTTAATGCAAGATCAGCAACAGGGCACTACTGAAATATTTCAGTGTCTACATCTTTCTACTGAAAGTGCACTACTGAAATATTTCAGTGGCTACGTGTGTATGTACTGAAACTGCCCCACTGAAATATTCAGTGGCTACATGCGTGTACTGAAACAGCACCACTGAAATATTTCAGTTGATACGTGTGTGTACTGAAAGTGCACCAATTTCGTTGGGTACATGCATGTACTAAAAGTGCACCACTGAAATATTTTAGTGGCTACGTGCTTGTACTTCAACTGCAGAACTGAAATATTTCAGTGGCTATGTGCGTGTACTGAAACTGCAGCACTGAAATATTTCAGTGTTGCGTGCGTGTACTGAAACTGCAGTACTAAAATATTTCAGTGTCTAACCGTGTGTATTGAAATATTTCAGTGTCTACCCGTGTGTATTGAAATTGCACTACTCAAATCTTTCAGTGTGAACCGGTCTGTACTGAAATATTTCAGAATCTTCAACTGTCTACTAAACTTCCAGTTATGAAATTTTCCAGTGTGTACCCTCAGTGTAGCACTGTCTACTGAACTCACAACACTCAAACATAATTTATCCTTTGCAACTAATTACGCTGCCATCCAGAGGCTATGGATTGGAGCAGAAGTGAAGGTGAACATAAAATTCTACCACTACAACCATACAAATTTAGCCTAGGGTTCATATACATCATAATCCAGCCCCCAGGCAGCATGTACTCAAATCTTCATACAATTTATTGAGAATAAAATGACATCTAGCATTCCCTCACTGAACTATTATCATCACTACCACCACGACTGTAAGCACGAGCAGTAGGAAGATTAGGAGTGTGGAAGCTTACTCTAAACAACTGCACCACCGCCGTTTAAACGAGGAGAGCGGCGAGGGAAGCATGGAGAACGGCGGGGAAGCGAGGTCACGGCCACTACCCTCCTCCTCTTGCGCTTTGGAGTCTCCGACTCGGTTGGAGGCTCCACAATCTGCAACGGCACCTCGTGCACCGTAGGTTCCTGATCCAGTGGATGCTCTACCCTGGATCTGAACGCCCACCACCTCCGCCTGACCCACGGGTTGTCGAAATCAGCCTGCTCCATCGCCCAGAGGAGGATCTTGACCTTGTGCATCGGTTGTGCGGGCGGGGGGGGGGGGGAGCTTTGCCTTCTCCCTCCTTGTCATTTCCTTGAAAGTGGCCATTGTCGTCCAGTTCATCTGCCATGTGTTGTGAAACCAAGAACGGATCTCCGTCAACCTGGCCATCTTAACCTGGTTGCCGCCGGTGAAGTCCACGAAGTCGGCATTCTGGCCCCGGCGGTCTCCACGAAGTCGCCGTTCTCGCTGCCAGCGATCTGTTCGATCTACTGCTCCATCGAGGTTCTTGCATGGATGGGAGAGGGGGTGGATGTGGAAGAGGAGAAGGGCAAAGTTGCGGCCGTGGTTGCACTGGACGAGAGGGGCGGCGGTTTTGCGTTGGACGAGAGGGGCGTGCAAATTTTGCCTATGAATAAAATGCCCCTAGATTAAAAGGTGTCCCCACAATGTCATTTGTACCGGCCCCGCAAGTTTTAGTACTTCCGAGTACATACATCCGAGTACTAGCAAGTACTACGTATGTGTGTGCCGTTAGATTGAGACAAACGAAAGCACCTTTGATCTCTCGACTGCCCTCACAATGTTGTTCGCTTCGCACTCACAATCTAGGATCACAAATCTAAGAATCTCCATCGCCAACACAAAAAGGGCAACATGTCAAGCAACATCTTCATCGCCGAGATGAAGAGCCTCGGTGACGAGCTAGCTGCGGCCGGTCGTTCGTTGTCTGACCTGGAGATGGGGGACTACATCCTCGTAGGGCTTGATTGGGACTATGATCCCATCATTGTTGCGGTCGGCGCTATCAAGAATTCAATTACTGTTGATGATCTCTTCTCCAAGATCCCCGCGTTTGATCGGAGGATGGAGATGTTCGGCGATGGGCCAACTGGTTTTCGCTCTTCTGCCAACGCTATGTACATAGGGCGTGGGCAAACTCACACTAGAGGAGGCCGTGGGCAAGGGAACCTTGGGCGCGGTCGTGGTGATCGCCCCTCTCACTCTCCTGCTCGCGGCGGCGGTGGCGGCGGCTATCAACAACGTCAACGACAACCACCACAACAGCAGCAACAACAACATCAGAGAGATTATCCTAAACGCCGAATCTGCTACAAATGCCATGCCAGTGGTGCAAGGGCCTGCTGGCATCTCTATGAGGAGGATCACGAAGAAAAGAAGAAGGCCAACCTCATCACCAACTCCTACGGGATTGATACAAATTGGTATGCAGATTCTGGAGCCACCGAGCACATCACGGGGGAACTCGACAAGTTAACGATGCGAGAAAGGTACCGCGGAGGTGACCAAGTGCACACGGCAAGTGGAACCGGTATGGATATTACTCACATTGGTAACTCAATTGTTAAAACCCCCATAAAATGTTGGAGATATGCCCTAGAGGCAATCATGTATGATGATATTTCCTATGTGTTTATGAATAAAGATAGTCCTTGGACATTATCAATAATGTGTATCAATAAGTACGTGACTTGTTTCTGGGACTATGCATGATATGATGACTGTCCTAAAAGATCCCTAGTCGAAAGGGCTGTGTGGAAGCGCAGCCGACTAGACTAGCATATGACACGGTCGATGGCTTGGTCTCACTAGCCATGGAGCATTGGATGCTAACCGGATAATATGGACTCGGAAGGATCTGGTCGGATTTCACGTAGTCGGATCTGACTTGAGATAAGGTCCGAGTCGGACAGACCCAACTATGAGACGCGGCGATATGTTATCACTGAGTCTCTAGTACAACATACGTTATATATCCTAAGACCTGAGCTAGCACATGTACTCGGGATGGTGATAGACTTGCTTTGGGCAAACCAAATGCTACTCCGTGACTGGGTAGTTACAATGGTAGGTTTCGGGCTTGTCCAGACCCATGCTGCGAGACATGGTCAAGCAAGATGGAATTTGCCCCTCCGATCAGGAGATATATACTATGGGACCCTCGTGTGATCCGACCAAGATAAGCATGGCCATGCGATTAGGTTTATGAGATAATCCGGTTTGTGGTCGGCATCACTGGAATGAGAAAGAGGTCCATTGGTGCTTCTCCGATGATGCGTGAGTAGTTCTTTGTAGACATACGGATCCGTAGTTAGTAGCTAGATGGCTTCCTCTCTCTCGTTTGATTCTCAATACAATGATCTCTTGGAGATCCATATGATGTAACTCTTTTTGCGGTGCGTTTGTTGGGATCCGATGAACTTTGAGGTTATGATCAGATCTATCTTTTTATCCATGTAACTCTTTGCCTATCTCTAGGCGCCGTTACCCGAAAGGGATTGACAACCCCTTTAACACGTCGGGTTGCGAGTATTTGTTATTTGTGTGAAGGTGTTGTTCACGTAGTGTTGCATGGTTCTCCTAGTGGTTCGATAACCTTGGTCTCGTCACTGAGGGAAATACCTACCGTTGTTGTGTTGCATCATCCCTTCCTCTGTGGGGAAATACCGACGTAGTTCAAGCCAACATCAAAAGGAATTTCTGGCGCCGTCGCCGGGGAGACATCATCAACATCTACCAGGTCCCTAATCACAAACCTTATCTCCTTGGAATTTACATTATTTGCCATTTACCTCTCGTTTTCCTCCCCCCACTTCACAAAAATTTGCCGTTTTATTCGGCCTCTTTTTCATTCGTCTTTTTTTTGTCAGATCTATTTTTGAGTGCAATCTTGTCGCGTAGTCACAATGACTCAAGTGAACACCAAGTTGTGTGATTTATCAAATACCAACAACAATGATTTTATTGGCACTCTGATTGCTCCTCGCGCCTCTAGTGCGGACTCTTGTGGTATTAATACCGATTTGCTGGATCTTGTTGTGAAAGATCAATTTTCCGGTACTCCTAATGAGGATGTCGCCTCCCATCTTAACACATTCGTAGAATTATGCGATATGCAAAAGAAAAAAGATGTGGACAATGATATTGTGAAGTTGAAATTATTCCCGTTTTCTTTGCGAGATGATGCAAAATTTTGGTTTTCTTCGTTGCCTCGCAATAGTATTGATTCTTGGAATAAGTGCAAAGATGCTTTTATCACTAAGTATTTTCCGCCCGCAAAAATTATTTCCCTTAGAACCCAGATCATGAATTTCAAGCAACTTGAACATGAGCATGTTGCACAATCTTGGGAAAGGATGAAATTGATGCTAAGGAATTGCCCAACTCATGGGTTAAATCTTTACAAAAAAATTATGCGGGATTGAATTTTTTTTCTAGAAATCTTTTAGATTCCACCGCGGGTGGTACTTTTATGGAAATTAATTTGGGTGAAGCTACCAAATTGCTTGATAATATTATGGCAAATTATTCACAATGGCATACCGAAAGAGCTCCTACTAGTAAAAAAGTTAATTCGGTTGAAGAAATTTCTTCTTTGAGTGAAAAAGTTGATGCTCTTATGAAATTGGTTGCCAATAAAAGTGCTCCTATTGATTTTAATTATGTGCCTTTGTCTACTTGGATTGAGCAAAATAGTGATGCCATAGATGTGAATTTTATCTCGCGAAACCATTTCAATAACAATGCTTATAGAGGAAATTTTAATTCTAGGCCTTTTCCTAGTAACTCCTCTAATAATTATGGTAATTCATATGGTAATCCTTCTTATAATAATAATAGTAACACCTCTGATCTTTAGAATAATATTAAAGAATTTATCAATACGCCAAAAAAATTCAATGCTACAATAGAGGAAAAGCTGAATAAGGTTGATGATATATCTAGAAGCATTGATAGAATTTCTCATGATGTAGAAAATCTCAAGTTGAAATTTTTTGTACCTAAGGTAGAAGAATCAATTAAAGCTCTTTATGTTTCTATGGATGAAAGTAAGAAAAGAACCATTATGCTTAGAGCTAGAAGAGAATTTTTAGAAAAAGCATTTTCTGGTGATTATTTTCATAAAAGTGATGAAGATCTTAAAACAATTGGTGTTTCTTCTGTTGATTCCTTGTTTTGTAAAATTAAGATTGATGAAAAGGGGACTGGAGAAGAGTCAACTTTAGTTACAAGGCGTCCCGATAATTCAGAGGGTGAAAATCTTGTTGAGAAAATTGATAAAAGTGGGTTTGAAGAGGTCAAGACTTTAACTAGTGATGTGCCCACTCTTTTGGATTTCAAAGACTTTAATTATGATAGTTGCTCTTTGATTGGTTGTATTTATTTGTTGCAATCCATGATTAATTCACCCCATGCTTATTAACAAAATAAAGGTTTTACTAAACAATTGTTGATGCTACGATGAAAGCTTTGGAAGAAAAGTTGGAATTAGAAGTTTCAATTCCTAGAAAACTACATGATGAGTGGGAACCTACTATCAATGTCAAGATTAAAAATTATGAGTGTTTTTCTTTATGTGACTTGGGTGCTAGTGTTTCTACAATTCCGAAATCTTTATGTGATGTGCTTGGTCTTACCGATCTTGAAGAATGTTGTTTAAATTTGCACTTGGCGGATTCTACTATTAAAAAGCCTATGGGAAGAATTAATGATGTTCTTATTCTTGCAAATACGAATTACGTGCCCATAGATTTTATTGTTCTTGATATTGATCGCAATCCGTCTTGTCCAATTATTCTTGGTAGACCGTTTTTACGTACTATTGGTGCCGTGATTGATATGAAAGAAGGCAATATTAAGTTTCAATTTCCACTAAGGAAGGGTATGTTACACTTCCCTAGAACAAGAATTAGGCCTCCATATGAATCAATCATAAGGGCATCTTATGGATCTAGAAACACAGATGACAATACTTAGATCCTTGCCTTATGCCCAGCTAAGGGTGTAAAACAATAACACTTGTTGGGAGGCAACCCAATGAATAAAATTTATTTTTGCTTTTTTCTTTCTGTTGTTGAGTGTTTACACAATTATGCTAATGTTATGATTGTGTTTTTTTAATTTTAATTAGTGTTTGTGCCAAGCTAAGCCTTTAGGATCTTCTTGGGTGATAGTTGATTTGATCTTGTTGAAAATTAGAAACTTTTGCGTTCAGAAAAATAATTTTCAAAAATCACACAAACGTGCTTTTTCTCTGAATTTTTTACACAAGATTGATATAAAAATTTCCTAGGTTGTCCTAAGTTTTCAGAAATTTTAGAGGTACAGAAGTATTCGAAGTTTTCAGATTGCTACAGACTGTTTTGTTTTTGACAGATTCTGTTTTCTTTGCATTGTGTGCTTGTTTTGATGATTCTATGGTTTTATTTGATGGGTTTTTGCCATATAAAAGTTTAAATAAAGTATATATAATTCAAGAATAAAATATGAATTGGTTTGATACAGTACTTATAGTAGTGATTTTCTTTCTGATACTAATGGATCTCACGAAGGTTTTGTTGAGTTTTGTGTGATTGAAGTTTTCAAGTTTTGGGTGATGATTCGATGGATGAAGGAATAAGGAGTAAGAAGAGCCTAAGCTTGGGGATGACCATGGCATCCCAAGCTATTATCCAAAGAGAATCAAGCAACTAAGCTTGGGGATGGCCCAAGTGAAGGAAATATGCCCTAGAGGCAATAATAAAGTTATTATTTATTTCCTTATATCATGATAAATGTTTATTATTCATGCTAGAATTGTATTAACCGGAAACATAATACATGTGTGAATACATAGACAAACAGAGTGTCACTAGTATGCCTCTACTTGACTAGCTCGTTAATCAAAGATGGTTATGTTTCCTAACCATAGACATGAGTTGTCATTTGATTAACGGGATCACATCATTAGGAGAATGATCTGATTGACATGACCCATTCCGTTAGCCTAGCACTTGATCGCTTAGTATGTTGCTATTGCTTTCTTCATGACTTATACATGTTCCTGTAACTATGAGATTATGCAACTCCGTTTACGGAGGAACACTTTGGTACTACCAAAGCGTCACAACGTAACTGGGTGATTATAAAGGAGTACTACAGGTGTCTCCGAAGGTACATGTTGAGTTGGCGTATTTCGAGATTAGGTTTTGTCACTCCGATTGTCGGAGAGGTATCTCTGGGCCCTCTCGGTAATGCACATCACTATAAGCCTTGCAAGCAATGTAGCTAATGAGTTAGTTACGGAATGATGCATTACGTAACGAGTAAAGAGACTTGCCGGTAACGAGATTGAACTAGGTATTGGATACCGACGATCAAATCTCGGGCAAGTAACATACCGATGACAAAGGGAACAAAGTATGTTGTTATGCGGTTTGACCGATAAAGATCTTCGTAGAATATGTAGGAGCCAATATGGGCATCCAGGTTCCGCTATTGGTTATTGACCGAGAATAGTTCTAGGTCATGTCTACATAGTTCTCGAACCCGTAGGGTCCGCACGCTTAAGGTTTCGATGACAGTTATATTATGAGTTTATGAGTTTTGATGTACCGAAGGAGTTCGGAGTCCCGGATGAGATCGGGGACATGACGAGGAGTCTCGAAATGGTCGAGACGTAAAGATCGATATATTGGACGACTATATTCGGAGTTCGGAAAGGTTCCGAATGATTCGGATATTTTTCGGAGTACCGGAGAGTTACGGGAATTCGCCGGGGTGAAGTATTGGGCCTTATTGGGCCCTGCGGGAAAGAGAGAGAGGATGCCTAGGGCAGGCTGCGCGCCCCCCTTTGCCCTAGTCCGAATGGGCTAAGGGAGGGCCGCACCCCTCCTTCCTTCCCTTCTCTTTTCCTCTTCCTAGTCTCCTACTCCCAATACATGGAAGGATCCCTAGTTGGACTAGGAAGGGGAATCCTACTCCCGGTGGGAGTAGGACTCCCCTATGGCGCGCCTCCTCCCTAGGCCGGCCTCCTCCTCCCTCCCTCCTTTATATCTGAGGCAGGGGCACCCCATAGAACACACAAGTTGATCTACGAATCGTTCCTTAGCCGTGTCTGCGGTGCCCCTCCACCATATTCCACTTCGGTCATATCGTCATGAGCTTAGGCGAAGCCCTGCGCCGGAGAAGTCATATTGTCGCGGAGCTTAGGCGAAGCCCTGCGTCGGTGGAGCATCATCATCGTCACCACGCCGTCGTGCTGACGGAACTCATCCCCGACACTTTGCTGGATCGGAGTCCGGGGATCGTCATCGAGCTGAACGTGTGCAGAACTCGGAGGTGCCGTACGTTCGGTACTTGGATCGGTCGGATCATGAAGACGTACGACTACATCAACCGCGTTGTTATAACGCTTCCGCTTACGGTCTACGAGGGTACGTGGACATACACTCTCCCCTCTCGTTGCTATGCATCACCATGATCTTGCGTGTGCGTAGGAAAATTTTGAAATTACTACGTTCCCCAACAGTGGCATCCGAGCCTAGGTTTTTATGGTTTGATGTTTTGCACGAGTAGAACACAAGTGAGTTGTGGGCGATACAAGTCATACTGCCTACCAGCATGTCATACTTTGGTTCAGCGGTATTGTGAGATGAAGCGGCCCGGACCGACATTACGCGTGACGCTTCACGAGACTGGTTTCACCGTTCACGAGCACTCGTGCTTAAAGGTGGCTGGCGGGTGTCTGTCTCTCTCACTTTAGTTGAACTGAGTGTGGCTACGCCCGGTCCTTGAGAAGGTTAAAACGGAGTCTAATTGACGAAGTATCGTTGTGGTCTTGATGCGTAGGTGAGATTGGTTCTTACTTAAGCCCATAGCAGCCACGTAAAATTTGCAACAACAAAGTAGAGGACGTCTAACTTGTTTTTGCAGGGCATGTTGTGATGTGATATGGTCAAGACGTGATGCTATATTTTATTGTATGAGATGATCATGTTTTGTAACCGGTTATCGGCAACTGGCTGGAGCCATATGGTTGTCGCTTTATTGTATGAAATGCAACGCTCTGTAATTGCTTTACTTTATCACTAAGCGGTAGCGATAGTCGAGAAGCAATAGATGGCGTAACGACAACGATGCTACGATGGAGATCAAGGTGTCGCGCCGGTGATGATGGTGATCACGACGGTGCTTCGAAGATGGAGATCACAAGCACAAGATGATGATGGCCATATCATATCACTTATATTGATTGCATGTGATGTTTATCCTTTATGCATCTTATTTTGCTTTGATTGACGGTAGCATTTTAAGATGATCTCTCACTAAAATTATCAAGTAGTGTTCTCCTGAGTATGCACCGTTGCCAAAGTTCGTCGTGAGACACCACGTGATGATCGGGTGTGATAAGCTCTCGTCCATCTACAACGGGTGCAAGCCAGTTTTGCACGCAGAATACTCAGGTTATACTTGACGAGCCTAGCATATGCAGATATGGCCTCGGAACACGGAGACCGAAAGGTCGAGCGTGAATCATATAGTAGATATGATCAACATAAGATGTTCACCATTGAAAACTACTCCATCTCACGTGATGATCGGTTATGGTTTAGTTGATTTGGATCACGTGATCACTTAGATGACTAGAGAGATGTCTGTCTAAGTGGGAGTTCTTAAGTAATATGATTAATTGAACTTAAATTTATCATGAACTTAGTCCTGGTAGTATTTTGCAAATTATGTTGTAGATCAATAGCTCGCGTTGTTGCTTCCCTATGTTTTTATATGTGTTCCTAGAGAAAATTGTATTGAAAAATGTTAGTAGCAATGATGCGGATTGGATCCGTGATCTGAGGTTTATCCTCATTGCTGCCTGTAAGAATTATGTCCTTAATGCACCGCTAGGTGACAGACCTATTGCAGGAGCAAATGTAGACGTTATGAACGTTTGGCTAGCTCAATATGATGACTACTTGATAGTTTAGTGCACCATACTTAACAGCTTAGAATCGGGACTTCAAAGACGTTTTGAACGTCATGGACCATATGAGATGTTCCAGGAATTGAAGTTAATATTTCAAGCAAATACCCGAGTTGAGAGATATGAAATCTCCAACAAGTTCTATAGCTAAAAGATGGAAGAGAATCGCTCAACTAGTGAGCATGTTCTCAGATTGTCAGGTACTTCAATCGCTTGAATCAAGTGGGAGTTAATCTTCCGGATAAGATAGTGATTGACAGAATTCTCTAGTCACCAACACTAAGTTACTAGAACTTCGTGATGAACTATAGTATGCAAGGGATGACGAAAACAATTCCCGAGCTCTTCGTGATGTTGAAATCGACGAAGGTAGAAATCAAGAAAGAGCATCAAGTGTTGATGATTGACAAGACCACTAGTCTCAAGGAAAAGGGCAAAGGGAAGAAGGGGAACTTCAAAAAGAACGGCAAGCAAGTTGCTGCTCGAGTGAAGAAGCCCAAGTCTGGACCTAAGCCTAAGACTAAGTGTTTTTGCTGCAATGGAACTGGTCACTAGAAGCGGAACTACCCCAAGTATTTGGCGGATAAGAAGGATGGCAAAGTGAACAAAGGTATATTTGAGATACAGATTATTGATGTGTATTTTACTAGTGTTCGTAGCAACCCCTCGGTATTTGATACTGGTTCAGTTGCTAAGAGTAGTAACTTGAAACGGGAGTTGCATAATGAACAGAAACTAGTTGAAGGGGAAGTGAAGATTAGTGTTGGAAGTAGTTCCAAGATTGATATGATCATCATCGCACTCCCTATACTTTCGGGATTAGTATGGAACCTAAATAAGTGTTATTTGGTGTTGAGCATAAGTATGATTTGATCATGTTTATTGCAATACGGTTATTCATTTAAGTAAAAGAATAAATTGTTGTTCTGTTTACATGAATAAAACCTTATATGGTTACACACCCAATGAAAATGATTCATTGGATCTCGATCATAGTGATACACATATTCATAATATTGAAACCAAAAGATGCAAAGTTAATAATGATAGTGCAACTTATTTGTGGCACTGCCGTTTAGGTCATATTGGTGTAAAGCGCATGAAGAAAACTCCATGCTGATGGACTTTTGGAATCACTTGATTATGAATCATTTGATGCTTGCGAACCGTGCCGCTTTGGGCAAGATGACTAAAACTCCGCTTCTCGGAACAATGGAACAAGCTCTTGACTTATTGGAAATAATACATACCGATGTATGCGATCCAATGAGTGTTGATGCTCGTGGCAAGTATCGTTATTTTCTGACTTTCACAAGATGATTTGAGCAGATATGGGTATATCTACTTGATGAAACATAAGTCTGAAATAGTTGAAAGGTTCAAAGAATTTCAGAGTGAAGTGGAAAAATCATCGTAACAAGAAAATAAAGTTTACGTGATCTAATCGCAAAGACGAATAATTGAGTTACGAGTTTGGTCTTCAATTAAAATAATGTGGAATAGTTTCACAGCTCACGCCACAGAACACCACAATGTTATGGTGTGTCCGAACGTCAGAATCAAGCACTTTATTTGATATGGTGCGATCTATGATGTCTCTTATCGGTTTACCACTATCATTTTGGGGTTATGCATTAGAGACAGCTGCATTCACGTTTAAGAGGGCACCATCTAAATCCGTTGAGACGACACCATATGAACTATGGTTTAACAAGAAACATAAGCTGTCGTTTCTTAAAAGTTTGGAGTTGTGATGCTTATGTGAAAAAATTTTCACCGATAAGCTCAAACCCAAATCGGAGAAGTGTGTCTTCATAGAATACCCAAAGGTAACTATTGGGTACACCTTCTATCACAGATCCGAAGGCAAGTTTTTCGTTGCTAAGATGGATCCTTTCTAGAGAAGAAGTTTCTCTCGAAAGAAGTGAGTGGGAGGAAAGTAGAACTTGGTGAGGTAATTATACCTTCTCCCTTATTGGAAAGTAGTTCATCACAGAAATCAGTTCCGGTGATTCCTACACCAATTAGTGAGGAAGTTAATGATGATGATCATGAAACTTCAGATCAAGTTGCTACCAAACCTCGTAGGTCTTCCAGAGTAAGATCCGCACTGCAGTAGTACGGTAATCATGTTCGGAAGTCATGTTACTAGACCATGATGAACCTACGAACTATGAGGAAGCGATGATGATCCCCTATTCAGCTAATTGGCTTGAGGCCATAAAATCTGAGATATGATCCATGTATGAGAACAAAAGTATGGACTTTGATTGACTTGCTCGATGATCAGCAAGCCATGTTAAATAAATGGATCTTCAAGAGGAAGACGGACACTGATAGTAGTGTTACTATCTACAAAGCTCGACTTGTCACAAAAAGGTTTTCGACAAGTTCAAGGTGTTGACTACAATAAGATTTTCTCAACTGTGCGATGCTTAAGTCTGTCCGAATCATGTTAGCAATTGCCACATTTTATGAAATCTGGCAAATGGATGTCAAAACTACATTCTTTAATGGATTTATTAAAGAAGAGTTGTATATGATGCAACCAGAAGGTTTTGTCAATCCTAAAGGAGCTAACAAAATGTGCAAGCTCCAAATGATCCATCAATGGACTGGTGCAAGCATCTCGGAGTTGGAATATACGCTTTGATGTGTTGATCAAAGCATATGATTTTATACAGACTTTTGGAAAGGCCTGTATTTACAAGAAAGTGAGTGGGAGCACTACAGCCTTTTCCGATAAAGTATATGTGAATGACATATTGTTGATCGTAAATAATGTAGAATTATTCTGCAAAGCATAAAGGAGTGTTTGAAAGGAGTTTTTCAAAGAAAGACCTCGGTGAAGCTGCTTACATATTGAGCATCAAGATCTATAGAGATAGATCAAGACGCTTGATAAGTTTTTCAATGAGTACATACCTTGACAAGATTTTGAAGTAGTTCAAAATGGAACAGTCAAAGAAAGAGTTCTTGCCTGTGTTACAAGGTGTGAAATTGAGTAAGACTCAAAAACCCGACCACGGCGCAGAAGATAGAAAGAGAATGAAAGTCATTCCCTATGCCTTGGCCATAGGTTCTATAAAGTATGCCATGCTGTGTACCAGATCTGTTGTATACCCTACACTCGAGTTTGGCAAGGAGTACAATAGTGATCTAGGAGTAGATCATCGGACAGCGGTCAAAATTATCCTTAGTGGAATAAGGATATGTTTCTCGATTATGGAAGAGACAAAAGGTTAAAGTAAAGGGTTACGTCGATGCATGTTTTGACACCGATCTGGATGACTCTTAGTCTCGATCTAGATACATATTGATAGTGGGAGCAATTAGCTAGAGTAGCTCCGTGCAGTGCTTTGTAGACATAGAAAATTGCAAAATACATAACGGATCTGAATATGAAAGACCCGTTGACTAAGATTCTCTCACAAGCAAAACATGATCACACCTTAGTACTCTTTGGGTGTTAATCACATAGCGATGTGAACTAGATTACTGAATCTAGTAAACCCTTTGGGTGTTGGTCACATGGCGATGTGAACTATGGGTGTTAATCACATGATGATGTGAACTATCGATGTTAATCACATGGTGATGTGATCTAGATTATTGACTCTAGTGCAAGTGGGAGACTGAAGGAAATATGCCCTAGAGGCAATAATAAAGTTATTATTTATTTCCTTATATCATGATAAATGTTTATTATTCATGCTAGAATTGTATTAACCGGAAACATAATACATGTGTGAATACATAGACAAACAGAGTGTCACTAGTATGCCTCTACTTGACTAGCTCGTTAATCAAAGATGGTTATGTTTCCTAACCATAGACATGAGTTGTCATTTGATTAACGGGATCACATCATTAGGAGAATGATCTGATTGACATGACCCATTCCGTTAGCCTAGCACTTGATCATTTAGTATGTTGCTATTGCTTTCTTCATGACTTATACATGTTCCTGTAACTATGAGATTATGCAACTCCGTTTACGGAGGAACACTTTGGGTACTACCAAACGTCCACAACGTAATCGGGTGATTATAAAGGAGTACTACAGGTGTCTCCGAAGGTACATGTTGAGTTGGCGTATTTCGAGATTAGGTTTTGTCACTCCGATTGTCGGAGAGGTATCTCTGGGCCCTCTCGGTAATGCACATCACTATAAGCCTTGCAAGCAATGTAGCTAATGAGTTACGGAATGATGCATTATGTAACGAGTAAAGAGACTTGCCGGTAACGAGATTGAACTAGGTATTGGATACCGACGATCAAATCTCGGGCAAGTAACATACCGATGACAAAGGGAACAAAGTATGTTGTTATGCGGTTTGACCGATAAAGATCTTCGTAGAATATGTAGGAGCCAATATGGGCATCCAGGTTCCGCTTATTGGTTATTGACCGAGAATAGTTCTAGGTCATGTCTACATAGTTCTCGAACCCGTAGGGTCCGCACGCTTAAGGTTTCATGGCGATGCTTATATTATGAGTTTATGAGTTTTGATGTACCGAAGGAGTTCGGAGTCCCGGATGAGATCGGGGACATGACGAGGAGTCTCGAAATGGTCGAGACGTAAAGATCGATATATTGGACGACTATATTCGGAGTTCGGAAAGGTTCCGAATGATTCGGCTATTTTTCGAGTACCGAGAGTTACGGGAATTCGCCGGGGAGAAGTATTGGGCCTTATTGGGCCCTGCGGGAAAAGAGAGAGAGGATGCCTAGGGCAGGCTGCGCGCCCCTTTGCCCTAGTCCGAATTGGGCTAAGGGAGGCCGCACCCTCCTTCCTTCCCTTCTCTTTTCCTCTTCCTAGTCTCCTACTCCCAATACATGGAAGGATCCCTAGTTGGACTAGGAAAGGGGGAATCCTACTCCCGGTGGGAGTAGGACTCCCCTATGGCGCGCCTCCTCCCTAGGCCGGCCTCCTCCTCCCTCCCTCCTTTATATACGGGGGCAGGGGCACCCCATAGAACACACAAGTTGATCTACGAATCGTTCCTTAGCCGTGTGCGGTGCCCCCCTCCACCATATTCCACTTCGGTCATATCGTCGCGGAGCTTAGGCGAAGCCCTGCGCCGGAGAAGTCATATCGTCATGAGCTTAGGCGAAGCCCTGCGTCGGTGGAGCATCATCATCGTTACCACGCCGTCTCTGCTGACGGAACTCATCCCCGACACTTTGCTGGATCGGAGTCCGGGATCGCCATCGAGCTGAGCGTGTGCGAGAACTCGGAGGTGCCGTGCGTTCGGTACTTGGATCGGTCGGATCGTGAAGACGCGTCGACTACATCAACCGCGTTGTTATAACGCTTCCGCTTACGGTCTACGAGGGTACGTGGACATACACTCTCCCCTCTCGTTGCTATGCATCACCATGATCTTGCGTGTGCGTAGGAAAATTTTGAAATTACTACGTTCCCCAACACCAAGTGGCGTCCCCTCTTTCTTCTAACGACCATCGGTATTTTACTCGAAGTTATATTTTTATTCATCACATACTACGAGTTTTGCTTGGAGCGTCTTGTATGATATGAGCCTTTGCTTGTTTTGCTTTTTTTATAAGTCATGGATCCTTGCTGGACACACCTATTTGAGAGAGCCAAGATTATGCCATGACTTGTTAGAATTGCTCTCTATGCTTCACTTAAATCTTTATGAGCTATGGAATCGTTCTAGTGCTTCACTTATATCTTTTTGAGCACGGTGTCCCTAAGTATTTTTGAAGAAATGTTATCTTGCTTCACTTAGATTTGTTTTCGAGTTATTAATTTTTTTGAAGAAATTCTCTCTTGCTTCATTTAAATTAATTTGAGAGAAAGAAATATTATGCTCATGATATTCACTTATATTTGTTTGAGCTTAACAAAAGCAACACATGGAAATTAGTTCCAAAGTGATAGATATCCAAGAAAGATATAATAAAAACTTTCATGAAGATCATTGGACAAAATAAACTTGATTCCTTGTAATAGTTTTGAGATATGATGATGTGATATGTGAGTCATGTTGATGAGTAATTATGCTTTAGTAAGAATATTAGCGTTAAGGTTTGTGATTCCCTATGCAAGCACGAAAGTCAATAGTCTGCAATGAAATTATATCTTACTTGTGGTGCATTATTCGATGTTAATTATGCTTAATACTCTCTTATGAGATTTTTTGTTTCTTCGTTGGTCGCTTCTCGGTCTTTTGCTAGCCTTGATTTTGCACTAAGTATGATCACTACTTGTGCATCCAAAATCCTTAAACCCAGTTTTGCCACATGAGTCCACTATACCTACCTATATGTGGTATTCTTTTGCCGTTCTAAGCAAATTTGTATGTGCCATCTCTAATTTTCAAAATAAACTTCTCTTTTGTATGTTCGTACCGCTCACGAGGCGGTGAGGGGTGGCCTATATTTTCCATGATAGATGTGTTATTGTCACGATGAGCGTTTATTCACTTGTCATTGCACGAGAGTAAGGCAAAGGTATTCACTACTAGGGAAAACCCTAGTAGTAGCGCTTGAAATATGCATAGCAGTAGCGCTCGAAATATGCATAGCAGTAGCGCTGGGTCCAGCGCTACTGCTACCACGCTACAGCTAAGTTGTAGCAGTAGCGCTAGTATGGGCAGCGCTACTGGTAAGTATTGTTAGCAGTAGCGCTTCTCGGACCAGCGCTACTGATAACTATCTGTAGAGCTTGTTCAGATGAAGCGTTGCTGCTAAGCCAGTGGTTCTAGTAGGTGCTTTCCAGTGCTACTGCTAATATTTCTGCTTTCACAGATTTGCACCCCCTCTACGTATTTGCGATGTATTTATACAGGCTCTATACAATAGTTTCATCACATCATACTAAACATACACTATTCTCACATATCATAGACATACAGTAGTCTCGTCATACCATCATCATCATCATTCAACACAAATATCATCACATCTCAAAAATAGCGATACACAAGTGCGATCATGCCATGTCTCGAATAAGTGCAACTGCATGGTCATGGCACACACACAAGTTTCATCATCTCTATCTAAACCATGATGTAGAAGAGAAGAGCGATCAGCATGAGCAAGAGCTAGACTATGTAGTACCGGCGGTCCCACCCCTGCTCATGCTGGAGTGTCCACCTCAAGTAACTACTTTCCGCTTCGGCTCTGGTGTCGAACCCTCTGTGGCTAGCACCCGGGTACCTGTGCACCTGGGCCTGAGTGGTTGGCCAGTGGTCATAGACTCATGGAACCCTCCCAACGTACACGGCATAGTAGTCCTTCGCCATCTCTGATCTATGTACCTGCATCGTGAGTTGATGAATTGAACAATAATATGAAACTAATGTACTTAAGAAAACAAAGAGGCATAATTAGCAAAATACAGGCAACCAATAGTAAACATAAATGACGAAGTTCCTCATACCCAAACTAATTAACTAGAGCGATCTACGCTAGTTCAAAACCACGGTTTAGTTACATCACATAGTTTCGCCGTGCATAAATTCAAAGTTTTTCCATAGAAAGATAGTAGTGACACATTGTCATCGACAATCAGTCCTCCATGTCGGTGGTCTAATCTTCATAGTTAGGGAGGAAGCACCCGAGCTTCTTGATAGGCTTCAGATCCAGACGTTAAGCGGGTAGCAGTGCTCGGACATCTTCCCGCGTGATTGGCCCATGGTAGAACATCCCTGTTGGTTCGAGGACCTGCTTCATGATCACTTGGGCAAGTTCACACTGTACGTGATAAAACTCAGCTCTGATTCGATGATCCGGTGTCTTTCCTATGCTTGTGGCCCAGCTGACAATCTCGGCATCGTTGGTAGTAGGTGACATGCGAAGGCGTTGATTATCCCTTCTGTACTCGAGCAGGTGATGCATGAGGTAGAATCCATCAGCCATACTGGTGTGCGGTTGCTGGATGCAGCAGAAGTCGGTCTTATGACCGAAAGCCAACCCGCGATTCCTGTACTTTTTCACCTTGATATATCCACCAAACAGGCTGAAGGTTAACAGGGCACTATCTAGAACACTCTTATGTGCTTTTAATCCTTTTTCCTGAGGTTCTTCAATGAGTCCAAGTACATAGCATGGGAGTATTCCGGGTACAGAACGATGTGGACGGCGCCCCCCCCCCCCCCCGGCGCAAATTAAGTGCACCTCAAATTAGCCTCCATGCTTGCAAAGGAATGATTAACACTTATGAAAGAATATGTGCGGATGACTTACGTGGGATGATAAGGCAAGAGAATCGCTCCCTTGTCCTTATTAGCGATCATGAAGTCACCGAGGTACTTGCTCGCATAGTCACGATGCTCTTTGCAAACTGCCAAGAAGCTCTCGTGCATATAGAACGGGTCCGTGACGCAGATATATTTTATGTTCTCGATCCTGATGAAGTAGTTGAGATACAACGCATACATGTGGATGAACTGGAAATCCAGCTTGGTCATGTGGAACATATCGTAGATGTAGTCAAATCGCAGGATGAACTTATTCGCGGGCCATCTCTCGACGTACAACTTCCCACCCGGCACCTGAGCCGCGTAAAGCGGGTATCCTGGTTTTTCCGAGATGAGAAGGCTTTTCTCTCTGGCCAGCACATCTTCATGGAGTCTGCTTAGATCATTGTTCAGTATGTGCTCTAGCGCTTTCGCAGGTAGGATCGGTTCGCCGGTGACATGGAAACGCTTCGCACCTTCGACAGGTATTCTGTCTACCACCAGGGGCTTCAGAGGTGGTTGGCTTCTTGAAGCAGCTCTGGCGCCTTTAGGGCCTTTCCTGTCCGGTCTCCTCCTTTGCTTCTTGGCGGGTGGCGGTAGTGAGCCCATCATACATTCCCTAACCACCACCCCCAGTGTAGTTGGGCTAATCAGTGGACGGCCCTCTGGGGGTTCTAGGTACAGGCGGCATCTAGAGGCGTCTCCTGCGAGGATCGCTTGAAGAGAGAATTTTTGCATTCCACCTTAGGATGTTCCGGCTCCGGCAAATCAGGCAGCATCAAGTCATCATCTCCACGCTCATAGCCTGAGTCTTCTTCGTCCTGAGCCATCAATCCTCCATCATCATAGGCGGTATTGAAATACTTGTCTAGGTCATCATCATCATCCTCCATGTCATCATCAACATTTGCTTCTTCGACAGCGGGGGCGACATGATCTGGCACTAATGGAGGCTCTCCCTCACGTCGTCCGCTATCACCCGCCACGACAGGTGCAGGTAATTTGGTAGGTGGGGTGGTGTTCATACCTTCTTGAGAAGGTGGCATTGACGTGATACTGGGCGCCTCGAGATGAAGAAGAGACTTCGGCCAAGGCAAGAACCAGCTCTTGCATGCGCCAATCATCTTAGGGGTCTCATCGTCATCGACTGGTACCGGAGGAGGCAAATCCTCGAAGCCCGCTAAGACACTGGCCATGTTAACCTTGAAGACGCCATCAGGCATCTCTCGGTTGTGGAACATGCGGTCCTTCGGCTTCACGATCGTTGCCTTTCCCACGGCCACCTTCTGGCCCTTGATGTCGTAGAGTAGGGTGCACGGGGTGTCGTCGGCCTACGAAGGAGACATGTCTGCGACGTCAAACATCCGAAAGGCAACTGAAACGGAAGACTATAGACATGCTGGTGAAAAGGGTATGACGCGTAATTACCGTGAGGGCGTCGAGCTCAGCGAGCGATGAAGGCCCGCCGAGCATGCAAGAGACAGAGGTCGGGCTGCTATGGACAGAAATGGGACCTTTTGCGGTTGCTTGAGCATGTGCTGGTGCTGTGGTGTTCGCCGAATTGCTCCCGACAAAGCTGGGAAGGGGACAGTCCTCCGGCCGTGCATTTGGATTGTTCTTCGACCAATCGAAAATTGCCGGAATCAAGTATTGTACCGCGTCAGTAACCGCTACATTGACAAGCCCGACCAACTCTTCTTTGGTCTCGGCTTTGGTATTATTGACCGCAATCGCGACCTTCTCGTCGATGGTCTGCTGAGTGACGATCGATCGTCTCTTCCTTCTTTCCTCTGGCTCCTCGCGGTAGCACGTCTTCCACGAGGCACCATCTGCAACGCCGTGCACACGTCCATAGGACGGCGGCTTGTCCACTGGGACCTTTTTCAGTATGTTTAGGGCCCGGTTGAATGGGGTGTCCCACTTGGGCCTCGCCAACGACCATGATGACTCATCGCTTTTGGCTGCCTTTTGGTGCTGCTCTTTCTGCAAAAGGAACGTCGATGGTTTACTAATGTGAAAAAACTTGAAGTCGAATTGATTGGAAGCTAATATGATAATGTGTTAATATAACAATTAACAAAAGTCTCATGAACTCCCTTGTGTTCGGGTCCGTGTAAAAGATCTTTTTGACTTTGTCCCACTTGTATCGGCCCCTGATCCAGTCATGCTCCAGCGGGTCGGTGAACTCCGCCAAGGGGTCTGGGATTCCATGAGTTTCACGTTCGGCGTCCTCCTTGTCCCATACATGCCTCTTCCCCTCATAACCACGGCTTCCGAGGCGGTGGGGAGGCGTGTTCCTGGCCTGGAGCGCCTTCATTTTCTCCGACCTTGCCTTGACTTCTTCTTTACCGCAATTCTCCTTGAATTTTGCAAAGTCCTCTTCCGTTATTGACGGATTATCAGCATGAATCTTGGACCACGGTTCATTCTTCGCAATCGCTTTTTTCACACGAACTTTCCAGGAGGACAAGTCGTTGGTGAATGTCACCATCGCCTTGTCATTTATCTTTGTCATGGCGATGTCGTCCCACGGCTCTTTATGTTTGCCTTCATCTCGGCCGGGGAACAGGAACCTATTGTGCAACTTCTTTAGGAGCATGTGCTCCATATGTGGTATCTACTTCAACCTCTCATCGTTAATGTTGGCGGTTTTCCTGAGGATGCATCCAAGTTGATTGCCCCACAACGAGCACGCTTCATCCGACGCCGTTCGCTCTAACTTCTTGGGGTGCATCTCCGTGACCACAATTTATCTCATGCCAAGCTCGTTTGGTCTTCGTGTCCTCTTCTTCTTCGGTGCTTTACTGGCTACGACAGCATCGTTGCCGGTCTCGGGGGTGGTGTCGGTCCCGGTGCCAGTGCCGATGTCGGGGTTGGTGCCACTGCCGCCACCATGCAACCCCATCTGGTGTTCGTCCAGGTAATCGAAATAGTGATTTGCTACCTCCATGGGGTCTGCGAGGCGAGCAGAACCCACGACTTCGGCGTCGGTAGACATGTTTCCTATTCAACAATTGTAAATAAAAGATATAATGAAGAGAAAAAAGGGGCCTATATTTGGTTGAAATGTTGATTGATTCCCCTTCCGGCAAATCCCGGGTACTCCATATGTCCTAGTTTCTAGCACAAGTCATGCCGAAAATCATAGAAATTTTCGGCATGACCTTTGCTAAAAAGTGGACATATGGAGCGCCTGAATTTGCCGGAACGGAAATGAATCAACATTCCGGCAAAACATAGGCCACTTGGATATTTCAGAAAATTGGCACAAGTTCATATAACAGATTTGATGCTATCTCAAGAGAACATGGCAAAATCATATGACACATTTCCAGGACTTAGCAAATTAACCAAGTGTTAAAAACAGCAACATTGTATAGGCTAGATGCTTCTAAAACATCATCTAGGGTTTTATTAGCTACTAGTTTTTATTTTCTACTGTTTTTTAGTTTTTATTTGCTACTATTTTTTCCTAAATGATCTCTCTCTCTCTCTCCCTCTCTCTCTCTCTCTGCAACTGACCCTAATTAATTAGCTATTGCATTAGCTACTGCCCTAAACAAATTTGCCCTAGATATATTTGCTACTGCCCTAATTAGCTACTGTTTTTTATAAATTTTTGCTACTATTTTTTATAGCTAATTTAAATAGCTAAAAAAACTAATTAGCTAGTGTTTTTTATAAATTGTAGCTACTGTGTTTTATACCTACAAAAACCAATTTGCTACTGTTTTTTATTTATAGCTATTTTATATACCCTAAACTAAATTGCCCGAAAATAAATTGCCCTAAAATTAATTGCCCTAAACAAAATCGCCCTAAACTAAATTGCACTAAACTAAATTTGCTAAATTGCCCTAAACCAAATTGCTCTCTCTCTCTCTCTGCTACATCTCCTAGCTAGGGTTCATACATCCAACACTTAGGTAGGCTAAATTCAAATTAGAGAGAGAGCAGAGAGAGAGAGAGAGAAAGAGAGAGAGAGAGAGAGAGAGAGAGAGAGGAGGGCAGGGGAGAGGAGAGGGAGAGGCTTACGGGACGGTGGAGAGGGGCGGCGGCGTCGAGGTCGAGGGTGGAGGCAGCTAGGTCGACGGCGGGCGTAGGGGCGATGGTCGGCGAGGTCGAGGGCGGGCGTAGGGGCAACGGCCGGCGAGGTCGAGGGTGGCCACAGGGGCGATGGCTGGCGAGGTCGAGGGCGGGTGCAGGGGCGACGGCTGGCGGCGGCGAGGTCGAGGGCATCGACGGCGGGCGTAGGGGCGAGGTGGAGATGGGGGGGAATGAGACTTGGTGAAATTTTGAGCCCACGCGGGGGTTAACTCATAGCGGTAGCGCTGGTTTGGAAACAAGCGCTATAGCTAACTTAGCTATAGCACTTGTTTACAAAGCAGCACTATTGCTATCTTTTCCAATTATTATTTTTTTAATTCTAAAATACTTAGCTATAGCGCTGGTCCACAGACAAGCGCTACTGCTATTTTTATTTTCTTTTTATTATTTTCCTTTTCTAGTTTTTAGTTTTCTTTTCTTTTATTATTTTCCTTTTCTAGTTTTTAGTTTTATTTTTTTATTATTTTCCTTTTCTTTTTAGTTTACTTTTCTTTTTCTTTTGTATTGCTCCCTTTTGTTTTTGTTTTTTTTGTTTTTCTCCCGACGACAGCGTCTCCCTCTCCCACACTGCGTGAATATCACTGGAACCATGCATGTGGTGGTAACATGTCAGTTGACCGATAACGATTACTTAAGTGTGTACACAAAATAGGTACTTATATATAAATGATGGCTTCTCATCAGCTGCGTCGATGACGTTTCACATTGAGCTTCTTCCCTTTCTTGTTCGTTGCCGAATAATTGAGCCCCTCCTCGTGACTTTTCAGAACCATGGAGTACGATCTTTCTTGGGTAATGTAGAATTGATTCTTCTTTTCACGTATGCTTCATCGTCGTCGTCATCTTCCCTCATCGGGTTGCCGTATTGGTCGTAGTCTTCCTCGTTGGCGACTCCATCCATTCCGACGATGCACCTTTTGGATCTCCTCACGACAACTAGGCTGGGATTGGCCGGGTCGGTTATGAAGAAGCATTGTGTTACGTGCTTAGCGTGTACCCATGGCTCATTTTTGGCGATGACGTTAACATTCACGGGAGTGCTCTTCTCGTCGGGTATAGACATTGTGGTGAAATACTTGTTTTCTCTTACGATGTCCTTGGCCCATCTGACACGAAACATCGTCGCATCGTTCATTCCAGCATAGTCAAGCTCCCAGATCTCTTCGACCCTTCCGTAGAATCTTTCAGTTGTGTCGTTGGCGTCGGTCACACATTCAATTGTCACCCCGGAGTTCTGGTAATCACTATCCATGTATTTGGCCTCCGTGTAGAACGTGTACCCATTGATATCGTAGGAGTGATAGGTTGCGAGCTTGGGTGTGGGGCCATGTGCTAAGGCGTGTATGAGCAATCCGTCCGCACTGCCCTCTTCTGGGGGATTTTCAAGAACTTGCTCTTTGAACTAACGCAAGAAAGTAGCGTTATGCTCTACAGTAACTTCGTCGTCCGTCTTGAGCATCCCTTTATCACGGTACTTCTTTGCGATGCTTTCTTTGTGCCGTGCCACATAATCATCTACCACATCGAGATGTTGTAGCACTACTAAGTTAGCCCTGTCAAAGTCGTTTCGTCAATCCGAGTAGTCCACGTGCAATTCCCTTCGGCCGTTGTTGTGACCATCTCCGTCGAGCTTCCCATCGTGCTTCTTGACGGGCAAACCAACAACAGGGTCTCCGATGCCTATATAATTCTCGCAAAAGGAGACGCACTCATGCATCAGATACCCCTGGACGATGCTCCCTTTAGGACGGGACATGTTACGAACGAATCCTTTGATGACCCCATTCATCCTCTCGAACGGCATCATGCTGTGAAGGAATGTCGGACCGAGGTCGATGATGTTGTCCATGATGTGGACACACAGATGCACCATGACATCAAAGAACGCGGGTGGGAAGTACATCTCAAGCTCACATAGTATGACAACGATCTCTTCCTATAGCCTTCGGAGCTGCTTCACACTTATGGACTTTCGAGAGATAACGTCGAAGAAGTTGCAGAGACCAGTAAGCGTGTCACGGACGTGCTTCTCCATTATCCCTCTAATGGCAACCGGGAGTATCTGCGTCATCATCACGTGACAGTCATGAGACTTCATCCCGCTGAACCTTTTCTTCTTGGGGTCTAGAAATCTGCTTATCTTCCCTCAGTAACCGGAACTGACTTTGATTCCCATAAGGCACTTGATGAAATGATCGATCTCCTTCGCACTTAAGGTGAAGCAAGAAGGGGGGCAATAATTCTCCTCCTTCTTGTTGACTTTTCTGCCCCTTTCCCCCTCGTCCGTCTCCGTCTTCGTCTCCTCGTCGACTTTTTACGGTGGAGATCTTTCCTGATCTTCAAATCTTCCAAGTCTTTACTTGCCTTCGGCCCATCCTTGGTCTTGTCCGGCATGTTCATCAGTGTGCCAAGCAAGCTCTCGAGGACATTCTTCGTGATATGCATTTGATCAAGGCAATGAGGTGTATCGTGATTGGGCCAGTACTCCAAGTCCCAGAAAACAGACCTCGTTTTCAATACCTTCAGCAGCGGCTCCGATGCCTTTTTGATCTTTCCCGGCGCGGGGCATTGTTCCCAGTTTCTCAACAGCTTGTCGATTTTGGCGCCACTCCTCTTACGTGGAGGTCCTCGAAGCTCAGCCAACCCATTGAACAGATCTCCATGCTTTCTCCACGGGTCATCCTTCTCGAGCCATCTACGATGCCCCATGTACACGATTTTCCCGGACCCACCATCTTTCGTTGACGTAAGCTGCTGAGACGTTGTATCATCCATGCACCTCGTGCATCCACAGTATTCGTGGCACACCTACCTGAGGTGTACCCGTAACCGAGATAGTCGTGCACCATCGTCATCAGCGCGACTCTCATATGGAAATACTCTCCTTTGTTGGCGTCCCATGTCCATGCCGGTGTTTTCCATAACGTGTCTAGATCCTCTTGCAGAAGCCCCATATACTGGTTAATACTATTTCCCGGTTGTTTCGGCCCTTGAATCAGCATGCTCATCTGTATGTACTTTGTCTTCATGCACTTCCATGGGGGGAGGTTGTACATCCATACAAACACGGGCCATGTGTTGTGGTTGGTGTTCTGGTTTCCAAACGGATTCATGCCATCGGTACTAGCACCAAGCACGATGTTCCTTGGATCTTCTGCAGCAAATCCATGTACAGTGTTGAATGCTCTCCACTGGCTACCATCTATGAGGTGTCTCAGCTTCGGATCATCTCCATCATCGGGCTTCTTCCTCTCCGCGTGCCAGCGCATGAGCTTTGCTTCCTTAGGATCTACAAAATACCGCTACAGACGGGGAGTGATCGGAAAGTACCATACAACTTTCTGAGGAGCTTTCTTTCCTACCTTCTTGTATTGAGATGCATTGCACACTGGACAGCTGGTTTTTTCTGCGTGCTCCCCCCGATAAATGATGCAATCGTTAATGCATGTGTGGTACCTAATGTGCGGCAAATCAAAAGGGCAAACGATTTTCTTGGCCTCCTCGACACTAGTAGGACACAGGTTCCCCGCGGGAAGAAATTTATTATGTAGATACTTCAAATGCTCATTGAGGCTTTTGTCTGTCCATTTGTTTTTGGCCTTCGTCTTTAGAAGTTCGAGCGTGAAACTCAATCGAGTCACCTCAGGATCGCAACCGTCATACAATGGAGTCTTCGAGTCTACTTTAAGTTGCGCCAGCTTGGCCTCCTCTCTAGAAGCAGCTCTCTCTCTCTCTAGTTGTACTCTTGCGAACGAGGTCTCGAACATGAGGGTCCTGCACGACTGCACTTAGTAGCATCGAAGACTGCGGCATGACCGCCGCCTCTTCTCCACCATGTCCGGACTCTTCTTCGCTGTCTACGGGATCTTCTCCACCGCCGTCATTTTCGGACTCTTCCCGCCGCCATGTCCGGCGCCATCGTCTTCGTGTCGATCGGTCATCTCTTCGTCTAGCCCCGCTGCCATGTCGTTATTCCCTGCCATGTGGACGTCCTCCTCATCATCATCTTCTTCACTTATCCACCGAGTATAGCCATCCATAAAACCATTCATCAGCAGGTGCGCCTTCAAAGTGCCACGATCAAAAGGGTCCAAAAGGACTCCTTCTTTGCATCTTGCACACGGACATCTAATCCTAGCCCGATTATTTGCATACATGTCCATCACCGTGGATTGCATGTACTGCTCCACGTTCCATCCACTCACCTTCATGACCGACTGCACGGTATAACAAGCAAAAGGGTTATAAAATAAATAATGCATGCATGCTTCAAAGTCATATAAAATTTTGGCATGACCTTGCCTAAAAATAGGACATATTGAGTTTGCTCGAAATTCACCGAAACAGAAATAAACCGACATTTTGGTAAAACATAAGCAACTCGAGGGCATGTCACTCGCACAAATCTCTCCATATATCCCAAACACACATATTCTCATTCACACACATATTCCCATTCTTGAAATGAACAACTTTTTACTCACCTATATATCTCCCGAGAGAGACCGATCGAGAGAGCACGCAGTTAATTGGATGATGAGAGACCGCGATCGAGAGAGCACGTGGATGGCTAAATAGCTAGCTAGATCTAGTTTTTGGGGAGGAGAGGTGAATCTAGCTAGCTAACTAATGGAGAGGGAATTATGGTGGAGGGGGCATTAATGGGGAGAGAAGAGAGGTAGGAGAAAGAGAGAGATGTGAGAGAGGCCATTTATGGAGGAGAGTTATGGTGGAGGGGGACATTAATGAGGAGAGAAGAGAGGTAGGAGGAAGACAGAAGAGCAACAATGGTGGAGAGTGGAGAGGGGAAAGGAGGGGGACAGAGGGCAAAGTGGGGGAGAGGAGGGGGAGGGGGTGAAAAGGTGGCACACCAGCCGCAAGCAGCAATAGTGTTGCTTACCAAAACGTGATGCTGCTACGGTACTTAGTAGTAGCGCTTTCCAGGAAAAGTGCTACTACTAAGTGGGGCCCATTAGCAGTAGCGGCGCAGTAAAATAAAGCGCTACTACTAAACAGTTAGTAGTAGTGCTAGATTCTGTGCAGCGCTACATCTCCAGCTACCGTCGGTGGCCTCGTCTGGTCCCACATAGTAGTAGAGTGTTTCTGTTTTCCAGCGCTACTACTATAGAGTTACTAGTAGCGCCTGCCAGGAAAAGCGCTACTGCTAATTAGTAGTAGTGTTTACTATTTTACAGCGCTACTACTAAGCTCCTGTGTATAAGCATTTTCCTACTATTTTACAACGGCAACATCCAAGGCTCGGGGTGCCACCCCGTGACTGCCATGTCGCCAAGCAGGACCCAGCGGTCCATCCGCATCTGATACGTCTCCAACGTATGTATAATTTTTTATTGTTCCATGCGGTTATATTATCATTCTTGGATGTTTTATAATCATTTTATAGTCATTCTATATCATATTTTGCTACTAGCCTATTGACATAGTGCCAAGTGCCAGTTGCTGTTTTTTGCCTGTTTTTTACATCGCAGAATATCAATACCAAACGGAGTCCAAACGCAGCGAAAGTTTTTGTGGAATTTTTATGGACCAGAAGACACCCAATGGGCTAGAGAAGCACCCTGGTGGATTGTGCCCACCTCGGGTGCCCCCCGAACCGCCTCTTTGCTCTATAAATACCTCAATATTCCAGAAACCCTAGGGGAGTCGACGAAAATCAATTCCAACCGCCACAAGTTCATGAACCACCAGATCCAATCTAGACAGCATCACAGAGTGGTGCATCATGTCCATTGGTGCCTCATCGATGATGCGTGAGTAGTTCTTTGTAGACCTACGGGTCCGTAGTTAGTAGCTAGATGGCTTCCTCTCTCTAGTTTGATTATCAATACAATGGTCTCTTGGAGATCCATATGATGTAACTGTTTTTGCGGTGTGTTTGTTGGGATCCGATGAACTTTCAGTTTATGATCAGATCTATCTTTTTATCCATGAAAGTTATTTGAGTCTTCTTTGATCTCTTATATGCATGATTACTTGTAGCCTCGTATTTCTTCTCCGATATTTGGGTTTTGTTTGGCCAACTTGATCTATTTATCTTGCAATGGGGAGAGGTGCTTTCTAGTGGGTTCGATCTTACGGTGCTTGATCCCAGTGACAGAAAGGGAACCGACACGTATGTATTGTTGCTACTGAGGATAAAACGATGGGGTCTATTTCTACATAAATAGATCTTGTCTACATCATGTCATTGTTCCTATTGCATTACTCCGTTTCTCCATGAACTTAATACACTAGATGCATGCTGGATAGCGGTCGATGTGTGGAGTAATAGTAGGAGATGCAGGCAGGAGTCGGTCTACTAATCTTGGACATGATGCGTATATAATGATAATTGCCTGGATATCGTCATGATTATTTTAAGTTCTATCAATTGCCCAACAATAATTTGTTCACCCACCGTTTGTTATTTTTCTAGAGAGAAGCCACTAGTAAAACCTACGGCCCCCGGGTCTCTTCTTTAATATATTTGCCTTTGCGATCTATTTTCCTTTGATTTTATTTTCAGGTCTATTAAACCAAAAATACAAAAATACCTTGCTGCACTTTATCTTATTTGGCATTTGATCTATCAATATTTACAACTCTCTCACGTCCGTTTGCCTATCTCTAGGCGCCGTTACCCAAAAGGGATTGACAACCACTTTAACACGTCGGGTTGCGAGTATTTATTATTTGTGTGCAGGTGTTGTTCACGTAGTGTTGCGTGGTTCTCCTACTAGTTCGATAACCTTGGTCTCATCACTGAGGGAAATACCTATCGTTGTTGTGTTGCATCATCCCTTCCTCTTTGGGGAAATACCGACGTAGTTCAAGCCAACATCAAAAGGAATTTCTGGCGCCGTTGCCGAGGAGACATCATCAGCATCTACCAGGTCCCTAATCACAAACCTCATCATCTTGCAATTTACATTATTTGCCATTTGCCTCTCGTTTTCCTCTCCCCCACTTCACAAAAATTTGCCGTTTTATTCGCCATCTTTTTCATTCGTCGTTTTTTTGTCAGATCTTTTTTTGAGTGCAATCTTGTCGTGTAGTCACAATGACTCAAGTGAACACCGAGTTTTGTGATTTATCAAATACCAACAACAATGATTTTATTGGCACTCTGATTGCTCCTCCCGCCTCAGTGCCGACTCTTGTGGTATTAATACCGCTTTGCTGAATCTTGTTATGAAAGATCAATTTTCCGGTACTCCTAATGAGGATGTCGCGTCCCATCTTAACACATTCGTAGAATTATGCGATATGCAAAATAAAAAAGATGTGGACAATGATATTGTGAAGTTGAAATTATTCCCGTTTTCTTTGCGAGATCATGCAAAATTTTGGTTTTCTTCGTTGCCTCGTAATAGTATTGATTCTTGGAATAAGTGCAAAGATTCTTTTATCACTAAGTATTTTCCGCCCGCAAAAATTATTTTCCTTAGAACCCAGATCATGAATTCAAGCAACTTGAACCTGAGCATGTTGCACAATCTTGGGAAAGGATGAAATTGATGCTAAGGAATTGCCCAACTCATGGGTTAAATCTTTACAAAAAAAATTATGCGGGGTTGAATTTTGTTTCTAGAAATCTTTTAGATTCCGCCGCGGGTGGTACTTTTATGGAAATTACTTTGGGTGAAGCTACCAAATTGCTTGATAATATTATGGAAAATTGTTCACAATGGCATACCGAAAGAGCTCCTACTAGTAAAAAAGTTAATTCGGTTGAAGAAATTTCTTCTTTTAGTGAAAAAGTTGATGCTCTTATGAAATTGGTTGCCAATAAAAGTGCTCCTATTGATTTTAATTATGTACCTTTGTCTACTTTGATTGAGCAAAATAGTGATGCCATAGATGTGAATTTTATCTCGCGGAACAATTTCAATAACAATACTTATAGAGGAAATTTTAATTCTAGGCCTTTTCCTAGTAACTCCTCTAATAATTATGGTAATTCATATGGTAATCATTCTTATAATAATAATAGGAACACCTCTGATCTTGAGAATAATATTAAAGAATTTATCAATACGCCAAAAAAATTCAATGCTACAATAGAGGAAAAGCTGAATAAGGTTGACGATATATCTAGAAGCATCGATAGAATTTCTCATGATGTAGAAAATCTCAAGTTGAAAGTTTTTGTGCCTAAGGTAGAAGAATCAATTAAAGCTCTTTATGTTTCTATGGATGAAAGTAAGAAAAGAACCACTATGCTTAGATCTAGAAGAGAATTTTTAGAAAAAGCATTTTCTGGTGATTATTTTCATAAAAGTGATGAAGATCTTAAAACAATTGGTGTTTCTTCTGTTGATTCCTTGTTTATTAAAATTAATATTTATGAAAAAGGGACTGGAGAAGAGTCAACTTTAGTTAGAAGGCGTCCCGATAATTCGGAGGGTCAAAATCTTGTTGAGAAAATTGATAAAAGTGGGTTTGAAGAGCTCAAGACTTTAACTAGTGATGTGCCCACTCTTTTGGATTTCAAAGACTTTAATTATTATAGTTGCTCTTTGATTGGTTGTATTTATTTTTTGCAATCCATGATTAATTCACCCCATGCTTATTAACAAAATAAAGTTTTACTAAAGATATTGTTGATGCTACGATGAAAGCTTTGGAAGAAAAGTTGGAATTAGAAGTTTC
Source organism: Aegilops bicornis (assembly GCA_021605145.1). Lineage (NCBI taxonomy): Eukaryota > Viridiplantae > Streptophyta > Magnoliopsida > Poales > Poaceae > Aegilops > Aegilops bicornis. The sequence goes on along the minus strand of CM038670.1, from coordinate 870,194,706 downwards.
AATTCCTAGAAAATTACATGATGAGTGTGAACCTACTATCAAAGTCAACATTAAAAATTATGAGGGTTTTGCTTTATGTGAGTTGGGTGCTAGTGTTTCTACAATTCCGAAATCTTTATGTGATGTGCTTGGTCTTACCGATCTTGAAGAATGTTCTTTAAATTTGCACTTGGCGGATTCTACTATTAAAAAGCCTATGGGAAGAATTAATAATGTTCTTATTCTTGCAAATAGGAATTATGTGCCCATAGATTTTAGTGTTCTTCATATTGATTGCAATCCGTCTTGTCCAATTATTCTTGGTAGATTGTTTTTACGTACTATTGGTGCCGTGATTGATATGAAAGAAGGGAATATTAAGTTTCAATTTCCACTGAGGAAGGGTATGGAACACTTCCCTAGAACAAGAATTAGGCATCCATATGAATCAATCATGAGGGCATCTTATGGATCTAGAAACAAAGATGACAACACTTAGATCCTTGCCTTATGCCTAGCTAAGGGCGTAAAACAATAACACTTGTTGGGAAGCAACCCAATGAATAATTTTTTTTTCTTTTGTCTTTCTGTTCTTGAGTGTTTACACAATTATTTTACTGTTATGATTGTGTTTTTTAAATTTAATTAGTGTTTGTGCCAAGCTAAGCCTTTAGGATCTTCTTGGGTGATAGTTGATTTGATCTTGTTGAAAAACAGAAACTTTTGCGCTCAGAAAAATAATTTTCAAAAATCACAGAAACGTGTTATTTCTCTGAATGTTTTACATAAGATTGATATAAATATTTCCTAGGATGTCCTAAGTTTTCAGAAATTTTAGAGGTACAGAAGTATTCGAAGTTTTTAGATTGCTACAGACTGTTCTATTTTTGACAGATTATGTTTTCTTTGCATTGTGTGCTTGTTTTGATGATTCTATGGTTTTCTTTGATGAGTTTTTTCCATAGAGAAGTTGGAATAAAGTATATGTAATGCAAGAATAAAATATAAATTGGTTTGATACAGTACTTATAGTAGTGATTTGCTTTCTTATACTAACGGATCTCACGTAGGTTTTGTTGAGTTTTGTGTGATTGAAGTTTTCAAGTTTTGGGTGATGATTCGATGGATGAAGGAATAAGGATTAAGAAGAGCCTAAGCTTGGGGATACCCATGGCATCCCAAGCTATTATCCAAACAGAATCAAGCAACTAAGCTTTGGGATGCCCCGAGTGGCATTCCCTCTTTCTTCTAACGACCATCGGTATTTTACTCGAAGCTATATTTTTATTCATCACATACTATGAGTTTTGCTTGGAGCGTCTTGTATGATATGAGTCTTTGCTTGTTTTGCTTTTTGCTCTAAGTCATGAATCCTTGCTGGACACACCTATTTGAGAGAGCCAAAATTATGCCATGACTTGTTAGAATTGCTCTCTATGCTTCACTTAAATCTTTATGAGCTATGGAATCGCTCTAGTGCTTCACTTATATCTTTTTTAGCACGGTGTGCCTTAGTATTTTGAAGAAATTCTCTCTTGCTTCACTTAGATTTGTTTGAGAGTTAGTAAATTTTTTGAATAAATTCTCTCTTGCTTCACTTAAATTAATTTGAGAGAAAGAAATATTATGCTCATGATCTTCACTTATATTTGTTTGAGCTTATCAAAAGCAACACATGAAAATTAGTTCCAAAGTGATAGATATCCAAGAAGGATATAATAAAAACTTTCATGAAGATCATCGGACAAAATAAACTTGATTCCTTGTAATAGTTTTGAGATATGATGATGTGATATGTGAGTCATGTTGATGAGTAATTATGCTTTAGTAAGAATATTAGTGTTAAGGTTTGTGATTCCCTATGCAAGCACGAAAGTCAATAGTCATGCAATGAAATTATATCCTACTTGTGGTGCATTATTCGGTGTTAATTATGCTTAATTCTCGCTTATGAGATTTTTCGTTTCTTGGTTGGTCGCTTCTCGGTCTTTTGCTAGCCTTCATTTTGCACTTGGTATGATCACTACTTGTGCATCCAAAACCCTTAAACCCAGTTTTGCCACATGAGTCCACTGTACCTACCTATATGTGGTATTCGTTTGTCGTTCTAAGCAAATTTTTATGTGTCATCTCTAATTTTCAAAATAAACTTCTCTTTTGTGTGTTCGTACCGCTCGCGAGGCGGTGAGGGGTGGCCTATATTTTCCATGCTAGATGTGTTATTCCCACGATGACTGTTTATTCACTTGTCATTGCACGAGAGTAAGGCAGAGGTATTAGGAATGCCCAGTCCCGAAATGAAAAATGAATTTACTTTATGTTGTCAAATAATAAATTCCTTGGAAAGTGTTGGTAAGGAGGGCACCCGTGGATACGGTTAGCCATGGACAGTGAAAGTATGGTGGAAAAAGGAATAAAGTTTATTTTATGTTTGGGAACCGCCTATGATATATCTAGCATGGAAAGTGTGGGGAACTCTAAGCCGTTTTCGTTGGTGGGAAAGACACACCTCCCAAAATGTTTTATCTCTATGTTTTTCGCTTTGAGCTCTGGCACCTCTACAAATCCCTACTTCCCTCAGCGAAGGGCCTTTCTTTTACTTTCAGTCATATAAAAAGTCCAAATGTCCATGCTATAAAGAAAATAATATGAGATGACATGTTAGGCAGCATTCCACATCAAATTTTATAATTTACCTACTCGAGGACGAGCAGGAATTAAGCTTGGGGATGCTGCTACATCTCCAACATATCTATAATTTTTTATTGTTCCATGCTGTTATATTATCATTCTTGGATGTTTTATAATCATTTTATAGTCATTTTTTGGTACTAACCTATTGACATAGTGCCAAGTGTTGGTTGCTATTTTTTGCATGTTTTTAACATCGTAGAATATCAGTACCAAACGGAGTCCAAACGCAGCAAAACTTTTTGTGGAATTTTGATGGACCAGAAGACACCCAATGTGTCAGAGAAGCACCCTGGTGGGTTGTGCCCACCTCGGGTGCCCCCCAAACCGCCTCTTTGCTCTATAAATACCCCAATATTCCATAAACCCTAGGGAAGTCGACGAAAATCAATTCCAGCCGCCGCAAGTTCCAGAACCACCAGATCCAATCTAGACACCATCACGGAGAGGTGCATCATGTCCATTGGTGCCTCTCCGATGATGCGTGAGTAGTTCTTTGTAGACATACGGGTCCGTAGTTAGTAGCTAGATGGCTTCCTCTCTCTCGTTTGATTCTCAATACAATGGTCTCTTGGAGATCCATATGATGCAACTCTTTTTGCGGTTTGTTTGTTGGGATCCGATGAACTTTGAGTTTATGATCAAATCTATCTTTTTATCCATGAAAGTTATTTGAGTCTTCTTTGATCTCTTATATGCATGATTACTTATAGCCTCGTATTTATTCTCCCATATTTGGGTTTTGTTTGGCCAACTTGATCTATTTATCTTGCAATGGGCAGAAGTGCTTTGTAGTGGGTTCGATCTTACGGTGTTTGATCCTAGTGACAGAAAGGGAACCGCACGTATGTATCGTTGCTACTAAGGATAAAACGATGGGGTCTATTTTTACATAAATAGATATTGTCTACATCATGTCATTGGTCTTATTGCATTACTCCGTTTCTCCATGAACTTAATACACTAGATGCATGCTAGATAGAGGTCGATGTGTGGAGTAATAGTAGTAGATGCAGGCAGGAGTAGGTCTACTAATCTTGGACGTGATGCGTATATAATGATCATTGGTTGGATATCGTCATGATTATTTGAAGTTCTATCAATTGCCCAATAGTAATTTGTTCACCCACCGTTTGCTATTTTTCTCGAGAGAAGCCACTAGTGAAACCTACGCCCCCGGTTCTCTTCTTTAATATATTTACCTTTGCAATCTATTTTCCTTTGCTTTTATTTTCAGATCTATTAAACCAAAATACAAAAATACCTTGTTGCACTTTATCTTATTTGGCGTTCGATCTATCAATATTTACAACTTTCTCACATCTGTTTGCCTATCTCTTGGCGCCGTTACCCGAAAGGGATTGATAAACCCTTTAACACGTTGGGTTGCGAGTTTGTTATTTGTGTGCAGGTGTTGTTCACGTAGTGTTGCGTGGTTCTCCTACTGGTTCAATAACCTTGGTCTCATCACTGAGGGAAATACCTACCGTTGTTGTGCTGCATCATCCCTTCCTCTTTGTGGAAATACCGACGTAGTTCAAGCCAACATCAGCGTCCAAGCGACAGTGACGGCTAGGGCGCGCGTCTACTCGACAGGGACGACTGGTGCGTCATCCCACATGCAGCAAAAGGCGGGCGCGGGATCTCCCGCGGCTTCGGGTTCTGTGGCCCAGACTAACTCTAGTTCGGGAACAGACACACATGCGTCCACATGATCTTCTGCATCGACTCAGGCTCCACATGGGGAGGATTCTTCAGGATCTTCTACGTCTAGTCGGGCTGTACAACCTCCTGTGCAACAACATCCTACTACCACAACAAGGGTGATGACCTGGTTACAAAAAGGTATTAGGAATCCAAGAATAAGGACTGACGTACCATACCTTATGGCATGCTATGTATTTCAGGTGAACCAACAAATTTAGGTGATGCACTTGGAGACTCCGGATGGAAAAAGGCAATGGATGAAGAGTACAGTGCACTGATGAAAAACAAGACATGGCATCTAGTGCCAAATCAGAGAGAAAAAAATGTTATTGACTGCAAGTGGGTATATAGAATCAAAAAGAAGGCAGATGGCTCCATTGACAGGTACAAGGCACATTTAGTTGCAAAAGGTTTTCAACAACGTTATGGCATTGATTATGAGGATACTTTCAGTCCCATTGTAAAAGCTACAACTATACAACTTGTTTTAGCTATTGCCGTATCCAGGGGATGGAGTCTTAGACAGGTAGATGTACAGAACGCGTTCTTGCATGGTGTTCTGGAAGAGGAGGACTATATGAGGCAACCACCAGGGTATGAAAACAAGAAAACACCTCACTATGTTTGCAAGCTTGACAAAGCTCTTTATGGTCTGAAACAATCACTCAGAGCATGGTTCTCAAGGTTGAGTTCACAGCTGAAGCACCTTGGTTTCGTTCCCTCCAAAGCAGACACATCTCTATTTATAACAAGGGAAACACTGTGATTTTTGTTCTCATATATGTTGATGATATCGTAGTTGCGAGCTCTTCACAAAATTCTACTAATGCTCTCTTGCATGATCTGAGTTCAGAGTTTGCTTTGAAGGATCTTGGTGACTTACATTTTTTCCTAGGTATTGAAGTTAAGAAGATTCAAGATGGTATAGTGTTGAATCAGGAAAAATATGCCACAACTTCTAACACGTATGGGAATGAAGGATTGCAAACCTTCACCCACACCATTGTCTTCTTCGGAACAACTTTCAGCATATGAAGGAGAACCACTTAATGAGGAGGAGAGCACAAAATATAGAAGTGCCGTTGGAGCCCTGCAATACTTGACTTTGACACGACCAGACATATCATTTGTCGTAAACAAGGTTTGTCAATATTTGCATGCTCCTACCTCCACTCATTGGACATCTCTCAAAAGGATTGTACGATACATTAAACACACTGTGAGTTTGCGCCTTCAGTTCAGACGTTCTAATTCTACACTTGTTAGCGCCTTCTCTGATATATGCTAACTGGGCAGGATGTAGTGATGACAGAAAGTCAACTGGAGGATTCGCAGTATTCTTTGGTTCAAACCTTATTTCTTGGAGTGCTAGAAAACAAGCCACGGTGTCAAGATCAAGTACAAATGCTGATTACAAATCACTAGCAAATGCAACTGCTGAAATTATTTGGTTGGAATCATTGCTTCATGACTTAGGAATCAAGCAACATCATACATCCTGTCTATGGTGTGACAATTTGGGAGTAACTTATCTTTCTGCTAATCCGGTGTTTCATGGTAGAACCAAACACATTGAAATTGATTTTCATTTTGTGCGGGAGAAGAAGTTGGATATATGGTTCATTCCATCCAAGGATCAAGTGGCGGATGAATTCACTAAAGCTTTGCCAGTCAAGCCTTTTGAAGAATTCAAGAGAAATCTCAACATAGGATAGTTTAGATTAAAGGAGGGTGTTAGAGTTTGAGTCTTATACTGCATGTAATCTGAACTATCTTCCCTCCCGTATCTATCTCTGTCTCTCTCTGTTCGAACTAGGATCGGTCTCTATGATTGATTTGTCTTGTATGCTACGGCACAGGGTGTTTTGCCCTTGATATAATAAACGCACGCGGCTCTCCAAAGAGAGTAGGAACGCTTCCCCAACATCGTTTTACACATAGGTAGATCGATGATGTGACCGTCAAGGCATACATAATATGATAATCACAAACACCTTTTGTACAGTAATCGCAAACACTTTCTATACAGTAATCACAAACACCTTGATTTCTAAAAAATTAAAACATACTCCCTGTGTAACTTAATAATATAAGACATTTCTTTACACTGTCATAGACTATAAAAACGTCTTATGAAAGATACAGAGGTGGTAAGACTTAGCAGGTATTTAATTTCATAGGTCACCGACAAAGCATTATCTTAGACCTGCTAGCAAACTAAAAATAGCATTTGTATGTCTTGCTCTATAAAATTTGCATCAGGTGACAAGAGGTGGATGCATAGCTCGATGGAGTGAGTACCCTCTCTGGTTGAATCCATCCACACCAATCTATTTGCATCAAAACATGTACTTTGTCCATCTCATAATATACTACGTTTTTCGGCACTACTGTAGTATCAAAAAATATCTTACATTATAAGACGGAGGGAGTATATTATTTGACCCATCCTAAGACTAAGCTAGCTAATTAAGTAACACTTGATAGTATCACGTTTATTATGTAGATAGTCTTAATCACTCCATTCTCATGTCATCTCCCACCTGAGAAGAGGCCCAATCCATCTCATACAACACTGGGCCTAGGAATCTGTATGGATTTTTCTTTTTTGAAAAAGGAGGCGTGCCTCCGGCCTCTGCATATGCATGCAGCCATATTATTAATAGTTTGTATGGACATGTGCTACCAAAGTGTTCACAGCGGCAGCATGTGCTACTACATGAGCCTGCCGGAAACCAGCGTGTGCCCCTTAGATGCTCAGTTCTTTCGTCCTTGAGATTCACTCGTATCTTCTCCTTACTCTTGAGGTCGATGATGGAAAAGACACCGCCCTGTTCAATGAGTAAAGCACCTTTTTTCTCTAAAAAGAATACCATGTTTATTCCGACATTCCCTAGCTTCGCCAAGTCAGAGTATTGCCAATCCCCTTCATGGCCATCGCCGTCTTGTTCTAACTTGGTCCAAAGATCTGCTACGCCATGGTCTTGTATAGTCACAAACGAAAGCTTTTCATCTGCTCCGGCAATGCATGGGATCGGTGGTCGTGACAAAGTCTCGCCAACTTTGATTGGGGTCTTGGTCAGAGAGGCATGTGATGTGGCCACATTTATGTTAAGAGTGTAGATCAGGTTTGTGTTATCATCCTTGAGTAGCCAATGCACAAACCCATGGGTGACTACACCGGCACGTGGACCACACTTGGTGAGTTGAGAAACCCGACAACACTTGACCGGCGCACTCCAATCACCGGGCATGTCGGAAGAGTAGGCGCAGACAAACCCATCTTGGTAGTAAATCAATAGAACTTGAAACATCGGTTGCTGCTGCTGCTTGTGGTCCACCAAATTATCATCACCGGCGGCGGCCTTTTATAATGTCGTCCCTGTACAACCGAGTCCTGTCGAGGAGAGGGCGACACACAGCCAGGATATTTTGCCGGCCGCCGTGGTCGCCGGGCGAGGAGGAAGGCAGCAGGAGGCGCGTGAGGAGGAAACCGCGGCGCGACGCCAGTGGCTTCGCGAGGTGGAAGAGCCGGTCGTCGTCGCCGATGGTGACGAACGAGTCGAAGGTAAGGCGACGATCACGTACGTCCAGGCCGGTCTGGAGGCTGAGGAACCGCGGAGGCGCGTACGGGGTCCTCTTTGTCCTCGAGTCGTCTACGGAGAAAATGTTCTGGGAGAATATCCCGACGAGGACGCTGGGACGGCGCGCCGTTTCCTGCCAGAGGCCGACGCGGCGGAGGAAGCCCCGGTCGGTGACGAGGCGGCGCCACCGCTTGCACGTGGCCGTGCAGCGCAGGAGGTCCCGTAGGCCCGGCAGGCGCGCGAAGACCTCGCGCAGGGCGTCGTTCCCGATCTCGGCGCCGGCGCGTGCATCGGCCATCGATATGATCGATCTAGGTTAGCTACCGCCCTGATCGATCGATACACTGCCGTCGAGGAGTCCCCAACTGGCGGTTCTGCGTGCTGCTTTCCACCTGTTTTTCTTTTTCTTTTTCTTTTGAGGAGTACTTGCTTTCCACGTAGTGGACCATGGCTCCGGTCAACTTCTATTTTGTGAGCCCAGGTAAGGTGAGGCCCACGGCGACTTATTCTTTCCATAGTAGACCTTTTGTGAGAACCAGGGCTATATCTCACTTTTTTTTTTGCACAAAGCGCTATATCTCGCTTGCTGGGAGATATAACCTAGCCTCGCCTCTGGCGACCGGGGTCGTGGGCTGGCTCATCATTGTAAATCGGTTTTTTCTGTTTTGAACGGTTTTCAGCTGTTCTTCTTGGACAATGATATTGCCCGAATGTCATATTTGTAGCCGTCCACTTGTTAGGGCATGTACAATGGTTGATAAGATAGTCTTATCTTAAGTCTTGCATATAATTTAGAGATGACAAAAAATTATATCTATAATGTGTCATCTCTTAGCCTTATCTTCAATAACTAGCAATTCCTAAAAACATGGTGAGCATATTGTGCTAAGAGATCATATCTTGTCTTCTCCTACGTGGCATTCCTAAGATAAAACCATTGTACATACCCTTAACGAACGTATCGTTCCCTACAGCCTAGCGATCGAAAACTTTCGATATGAGGGAGGGGCTGCAACGAACGATTTGTTGGCCCCATACCCCCACGGGTGAACCGGTCCCACTCTCCACGAGAAAATAGAGATCACTCATCCGACCCTCGAATTGGTTCCAAAAAAAGGCCCAATTTTCCTGTGACGATCTCACAAGTCTTCAAAACTTATATTTAGACATCATTTGAAAAATCGAAGAACAAAATCCAATAACGTACAAAAAAATTGAAATTTTCCATGTTGTAATCCATAAAAATGCCAATGCATAAAAATTGAATAATGGTAAATGGATTTTTTTCGACACGTGACTATCTTAAACCCATTTACCGGAAAACTGTACTCCATTTTGATATATTTTTTATAACAAATGAAGTTTCCCAAAAAAATATCCATTCTAGCAAAAGAAAATACAATCTGCCATGATGTTATTTTGTGCACGAGGACAAAAGGAGTTCCCCTATTTGTCGATTGCTTAGGCTACGTCCGTTGTCGATGCTTCCTCCTCCGATTTCATCGATTTTTCATTTCCTCCGGTTGTCAGTAGTTTCTTTTTCACGTTTCTTTAAAAAGAATTTGGAAATTTCATGTATAACGAAAAAATGTACACACATTTTCTTAAAATGTTCGGGTCATAATAAAAAGATATGTTCGCATATTGAGGTTAACTATTTAAGTTACTTAATAAATGTTGTGCAATTTTAAATAGTATTCACATATTAAAAAATATTTATATAATTTTAAATATTTTAAATAACTGGAAAAGTGCTCGTGGAATTTAAAAAATGGTTCACGTAGTTAGAATAAAATGTTTGTACAATTTCAATATGTGTATTTTGTAGAACAAACAAATGCTGCTATATGAACATTATCCTTTGTATACGTAAATTTTATAATCACATATATAGAAAAATGTTCATCATGTATTTTGAAAACTTTCATCATATAAAAATGTATATCGTGTGTTTTAGAAAAATTCTTTGTGCATTTAAAAGATGCTCGTGGTATACTAATAAATGTTTTACCATACAAAAATGAAAAGAAAAGATTTTTTTTTTGAAAATATGAAATAGGATAAGCAAAATGGAAATATTGAAAGAATCAATAGCCTTGTTGAAAAGAGCAGATAGACCATCAACCACGAAAAGAAATAAGTATTGGGATAATGGGTCACCTTGCCGTAGCCCATGCGATGGTGCGAATGATCCAAGATGACTCCATTAAATTTTATGGAATATATCACCGAGGTTACATACGACATGATCCAGTTAAACCAACGGTGAGCGAAGCCTAGCCTTTGCATCAAGCCTGTGAGAGGTCTAATTTGTAGCGCACATCAACTATTGGTGGGGTCCTTTTCCGGCTTTATATGGTGAATACACTCAAATGCAATTAAAGAATTATATGTGATCATGCGCCCAGGGATAAAGTCAATCTGCGTTCGTGAGATAATGTCATCAAGCACCGGCCTAAACCGGTTATAGAAACCACCTTATAGATTACATTACATGAACTGATTGGACAAAAATCAGTGATCTTTACAGGATTTGGAATTTTTGGAATCAACACGATAGTAGTGTTATTAACCTCCGGTGGCATGATTCTGGACCGGAACAACTCCTTGACCGCAACAATAATGTTCTCCTTTATGGGCCCCAGTTAAGCTGAAAAAAACATGCTGAAAAACCGCCAGGACCCTGGGCCTTCGGAGGTCCAATTTGGAACAGCCAGTCAGAGATTAATAAATGAATAACAGTACCCCAGTTAAGCGTGACCTCCTTTTCAGTAAAATTCGCGAATAAGGAAGCATTATTACCCATCATTAATAATGGGATCCATGAGATCACTAACATGCACTGCATCCAAAGAGGGATCAATAGTGTAAATGTGTTTGAAGTACTCTGTAGCTGCACGTCCCATCTCATCATTCTTTTTAGGGAGCGCCTAGAACTCAACTGAATGAGATATAGTTTGGTCTCATTCAGATGACATCAGGATGACATCATCATGTATTGATACTGGTATTGTACCTCCGTGATCGATAGTTTTTTTTTGAGGCACCGTGATCGATAGCTTATGCCTCGATAGGCGGCTGGTTTTCTTTCTAGGTGCGGTCGTTAATATGGGCCATTAGTGGGCTGAACTGTGTCTCCAGGCTTGTCCGTGTCTCTCTTTTATTTTTATTTTTTGTATGTGTATGTGTATTCAATCCATTTGGAACAAAAAATAGGCCTACAACCATCTATGAATTGGATGAGCATATTACTAGTCCATTGCCACACGATTTTCCTATTGGATCGCAAATTAAAAATAGTTTTGCCTGATATATTGTGTTCATTAAGCCGAGGCATTTATAGTTGTTTTTTCACTCAAGGCAACAAAATATATAGTAAAGAAACAAATGTAAACAAAAAATGATATAAGAAGAAAAGTTAGTTGCACGAGTAATGTTTGCTGGGCGACTATATCAAAATAAATTATTGTGTATGATCGACGATGATACAACTATAAGCGTTCAACGGTGTGAAACTAGGATCAAATATATGTGTTTTCATATATTCAAAAACATTATGTGTTTTCATGCGGGAAATACCAGAGATGGTTTGTGCATTCCGAGAAATAAAACACAAAAAAGGGCCAAAATGAAAAGTGCTTGTATGCACCCACCGTCAAGGGAAATGATAGAAACCACACCTATGTGATGCTAAGATAAAAACCGTCGATAACCACCGACAACCCTCTCCCAACTCAGTTGCGGGCGCTTCATACCTCTTGAAGTTGCGCCTGAGTATGATGAGTTGCAGTTGTACGACTAAGTATGATGAGTATGGGCGTTTTCTCAAGGGGTCCCCAGTTGCATGTGCCCGGTTTTTGTCAACTCTTGTCAACAAACACACACCCCTCTAGTTTCGAGTCGATGGGCAACTTGCAATTGGGGACCCTCAACAAAAAAACACACACATCCCTAGTTGCGAGTCGATGGGCAACTTGCAACTGGGGGTGCTCAACAAACACACACACCCCTAGTTGTGAGTCGATGCTTGACATGCAACTGGGGACCTCTTGAGAAAAAGACACACACACCTCTACTGCAAGCCGGTTATCAACATGCAATTGGGGAACCTCAACACACACACACACATCCCCTAGTTGCGAGTTGATGGTCAACTTGCAATTGGGGGTCCTCAACAAACACACACATCCCTAGTTGTGAGTCGATGCTTGACATGCAACTGGGGATCCCTTGAGAAAAATACACACACACACACACACACACACACACACACACACACACACCATAGTTGCAAGTTGATGGTCAACTTGCAATTGGGGGTTCTCAACAAACACACACCTGCTAGTTGCAAGTTTGATGGTCAACATTCAACTGGGGACCCTTGACAAAAAGACATACACACACCTCTAGTTGTGAGTCGGTTATCAACATGCAACTAGTGACCCTCTACACACACAGACAGACACACATCCTTAGTTGCGAGTCGATGAGCGGGGTGCAACTGAGGGCCACAACAAAACACACACACACACACACACACACACATCCTTAGTTGCGAGTCGATGAGCGGGTTGCAACTGGGGGCCACAACAAAAGACACACACAAGACCCCTAGTTGCGAGTTGATGGTCAACTTGCAACTAGGGGACACGAATAAAACACACACACACACACACAGCACCCCCTAATTGCAAGTCGATGGGCAACTTGCAACTGGGGGTCCTCAATAGACACACAACCCCCTAGTTGCGAGTTGATGGTCAACTTACAACTGGGGGCCATGAATAAAACACACACACACGCACGCACGCACGCACGCACGCACGCACGCACACACACACCCACCCCTAGTTGCGAGCCGATGGGCAACTTGCAATTGGGGATCCACAACAAACACACATCCCCTAGTTGCGAGTTGATGCTTGACATGCAACTAGGGACCCCTTGACAAATAGAAAAACACACACAACACTCCTAGTTGCAAGTCGGTTATCGACATGTAATTGGGGACCCTCGACACACACAAACAACACACATCCCCGTAGTTGTGAGTTGATGGTCAACTTGCAACTGGGGGCCACGAATAACACACACACACACACGTACCCCCTAGTTGCGACTCGATGGTCAACTTGCAACTGGGGGTTCTCAACAAATACACACACATACCCCTAGTTACGAGTCGATGGTTGACATTCAACTTGGGACATTTTGATAAAAATAACACACACACACACCTTGACAAAAAGACACACGCACACACACACACACCTATAGTTGCAAGTCGGTTATCGACATGTAATTGGGGACCCTCCACACACACACACGCGCACACGCACACACACACCTCCCTAGTTGCGAGTCGATGGTCAACTTGCAACTGGGGGTTCTCAACAAACACACACACACCCCTAGTTGCGAGTGGATGGTTGACATTCAACTGGCGACACTTTGATAAAAGAAACACACACACCCCCAGTTGCGAGTCGATTATCGACATGCAGCTGGGGACCCTAGTTGGACCCTAGTTGTGAGTCGATGCTTGACATGCAACTGAGGACCCTAGTTGCGAGTCAATGCTTGACATGCAACTAGGGACCCCTTGACAAAAAGACACACACACACACACCTCTAGTTACAAGTCGGTTATCGACATGTAATTGGGGACCCTCGACACACACACACACACACATCTCCCCCTAGTTGCGAGTCGATGGTCAACTTGCAACTGGGGGCCATGAATAAAACACACACACACATCCCCTAGTTGCGAGTCGATGGGCAACTTGCAACTAGGGGTCCTCAACAAACACACACACACACTAGTTACAAGTCGGTGGTTGAGATGCAATTGGGGGCCCCTTGACAAAAAGACACACACACATGCACACACTTCTAGTTGCGAGTCGATTATTGACATGCAGCTAGGGACCACGACAAAACACACACACACACATGTACCCCCTAGTTGCGAGTCGATGGTCAACTTGCAACTGGGGGTTCTCCACAAATACACACACGCACACACCTAGTTGCGAGTCAATGGTTGACATTCAACTGGGGACACTTTCATAAAAATAACACACACACCCCCCAGTTGCGAGTCAATTATCGACATGCAACTTGGGCCCTAGTTGCGAGTCGATGCTTGACATGCAACTAGGGACCCCTTGACAAATAGACAAACACACACAACACTCCTAGTTGCAAGTCGGTTACCGACATGCAATTGGGGACCCTCGACACACACACACACACAACACACATCCCCGTAGTTGCGAGTTGATGGTCAACTTGCAGCTGGGGGCCACGAATAGGACCCAACAAGAGTACGGGCACACAACTAGGGGGTACAGGTGCAACTACAAAGAACCCCCACCCCCCCTAAAAAACCACCCACGGCCGCCAACCCCCCCCCCCCCGACAACCTCCCCCAACCCTGGCTGCCATTGCTTTATCCCCTTGAAGTTGCACTTGAGTAGGACGACTTGCAGTTGTAGTTAAGTTGTGGCGGTTGCAACTACAAACAACCCCCCCCCCCCCTAAAAAAGGCCCAACGTTGATAACCTCCGACAACCCTCCACAACCCTAGTTGTGGTCGCTTTATACCCCTTCCAGTTGCGGTTGAGTAGGACTAGTTGCAGTGGCAGTCAAGTTACAGTGGTTGCAACTACAAACAACCCCCCACCTGCACCCCTAAATAATAAACACCCTTCCAGAAATAATAATAATGAAAGTAAAATTTTAACTATAAAATTAATTGGTTGAACATTAGAAAATTTATGCCACGACTCTTTTTGATTACACATAATTTGACAACTCGTGCAGTTACACACAGAGGACAAGCCATATGAGTAATAGTAAAACTATAAAAACAAATAGAAAATAATTAAAAAGTCGGACCCTTTCGTATCACCGCTCCCTCTTTCTCTCGAATAGAAGAAAACATAAAAATATGAAAGAGCGAAAAAAAAAACATTGTATTGAGAAAAAACGGCCTAGACAACAAAAAATCAGCGGCAAAATGGGAAAGGGGTTCTGCACCTTTGAAGTGTCATGTGCTTGTACAAAAAAAATTATAAAACAAATTTCCTGTAAAAAACATTGTCAATTAACACATACAAAACATTGCATTGAGAAAAAATTATACATGGTCAAACAAAACATTGCGTTGAGAAAAAACAACATGGAAGCAACAAAAAGCCAATTATGCAACATTAATTTACTTATTACAAAAACACTATTGTCTGAAAAGAAAACTTATTGCAAACATTAGTCTATATTTTTAGGGAACAAAACATTGGTCTGCTTTTTTTTTTTGAGACTACAATGGTCTGCTACAATGGAGGAAATTGCCACAAGTGACAAACCATCACAACAGTCAATGAAAAGGCTCGTAAAAACACAGTGGCCCGGCAAAAAGAAAAAAGAAAACGGCCAAAAAGGGCCCATACGAGCGACAAGGTAACCCACAGCTAGCGACCCTTACAAACCTATGACAAGTTCACCTCTTCTTTTTTTTGACAAGCGCTAATTGTCAGCGAAAATAGCTGCGACATAAAAAGAGATAATGGGCCGCTAGCCCAACAACTCACGGTCCGCGCCGTGTCGCTACGAAGCTCACCACATCGACAAAAAACAAATCACAGCGTGATTAGATCTGATGGCAGACAAAGTGAATGAGACCAAACAATTTCTCAGTTGAATGAGTTTTAGCAAAACCGTTCTTTTTAAACAGATTGCCACTAGTGTCCTTCAGCTTTTTTATTCTATTTTTCTTTGCTCACCAAATAGTTTTTTACTGAACGAATTTTGTGTTCTGGTCCCCATCTTTGACCCATGTGATACGAGATTACTGCATCCACATTAATTGTTCACGATAAAGCAGCTCATTCATCCTATTAGTCACTCTACGAATTTTTGTGAGATGTTTGTGCAGCGCGGCGACCGTGCCGAAGCCCCATGGAGGGGCGCACCGCCCACCTCCGATTCCCGCCGCCGCACAGAGGTCGGCCACCTCCGTTGCCCGCCTCGACAGAGAGGCCGACCACCTCCGCTAGCCGCCTCCGCGACGAAGAGGCCGACCACATCCAAGGAGTCGGCGGCTGCTCCAGCGGCTCGCCCGAGGCACAGCCGGGCACGGGAGCGGCCGGAGGGAGCGCGTTGCCGGCCCTGCAGCACGGCCGAGCAGCCCGACGAGGTCGCCGCGTGCGGGCGTGCAAGCTGCATGACGACCTCCCCAGGGACCCGATTGCTTTTTTAAAATTATTCCAGGGACCCGATTGCTTTTTTAAAATTATTCTAGGGACCCGATTGCTTTTTTACAAAACTTACGTGTAGGACCCACATGTAAGTTAGCGGTCAAACGAACGGTCAAACAAACGGTTCGTTTAGGTGCGGGCCCGACCTGTCATAAACCGGTTTAATTCTTTAGCCACGGATGTTTTGGGTTTTTCGAAACAGCCGACGCCGATTCTAATAGTTATCAGTCACAAACAAATTTATGATAGTTTTTTGGAACCATAGAACGAAAAGTGGTAGTTTTATGCTATTTACTCGTTCGTGAGGCAAGAACGCCCTCCCCCCCCTATCTAGGTTAGCTTACGTCCCTGATCGATACACTGCCGGTCGCCAGAGGCGAGGCTAGCTTATATCTCGCAGCAAGCGAAATATAGCCCTGGTGCTCACAAAAGGTCTACTATGGAAAGAATAAGTTGCAGTGGGCCTCACCTTACCTGGGCTCAAAAAAGAGAAGTTGACCGGAGCCATGGTCCACTACGTGGAAAGCAACTTCTCCTCAAAAGGAGAAAAAAATAAACAGGTGGAAAGCAGCACGCAGAACCGCCAGATCGGGGACGTAAGCTAACCCAGCGCAAAAAGAAACCATTCTAGCATAGCATTTTTTTTACAATTTGCTATGATGTTATTTTGTGCACGGGGACAAAAGGAGTTCCCCTATTTGTCGCTTGCTTGCGCTGCATGCGTTGTCGATGCATCCGCTGCCGATTTCATCAATTTTTCATTTCCTCCTATTTTCAGTAGTTTATTTTTCATGTATCTTTAAAATTAATTTGGAAAAAATATGTAATTAAAACATATTTTTCATGTATTACGGAAAAAATGTACGCACATTTCATTAAAATGTTCAGGTCATAATAAATAAGATGTTCGCATATTTAGGTTAACTATTCACCTAAGTTAGTAAATGTTGTCCAATTTTAAATAGTATTCACATGCTTAAAAAACATTTATGTAATTTAAAAGATTTGAAATAATTCAAAAAGTGGTCGGGCAATATTAAAAATGGTTCACGTAGTTTAGAAGAAAATGGTTGTGCAATTTCAACATGTGCATTCTGTAAAATAAACAAATGGTTCTATATGAACAATATCCTTTGTACACGTGAATTTTTTTTATCACATGCTTAGAAAAATGTTCATCATGTATTTTGAAAAATTTCATCATATAAAAAATGTACGTTGTGTGTTTTTGGGAAATTCTTTGTGCATTTAAGAAATGCTCATGGTATACTAATAAATGTTTTATCGTACAAAAGTGAAAATAAAGAAAATTTAAAAATTAGGAAATAGGATAAACAGATTGGAAAATAAGAACCTTAATAAACGATAATCCACATATGGTAGGCTCAAATACTCCTTATGAAAAGTAAATTCGAAAAAAAACCTAAATTTTTTGGCCTCAAAGATACTCGAGGATTATAGGACCTGCAAATTTTCGTGGTGAAATGACATTTGAGATCTGAGGAGATAGACAAAAAGTGGGATCTCCAAACTGTCTTTTTGTTTAGTTTCTCTGATAGTTGAATTTTGATTTATTTATTTTTTGGCTGGATGTAAGAAAATATTTGTCATGTGTTTTAAGAAAAATCATGTGTGTTTAATAAAATGTTCATCATATATTAAAAAATATTTATCATGATTTTTGTTTAAATATTAATGTAAATAGGAGAGAATATATTCACACCAAAAGTGGGACGGAAAACAAAAAGAGAAAAATAAAGAAAATGTAAAAAAAGAAAAATTGATGCAAAAAAAAGGAAGTAAACTTGAACTGAGAAAGAAAACAAAATAGACCGAAGAAAACTGTTTTTTTTGTAACTACCGAAGAAAACTGGTTCAAAAACGGAAAGAAGAAGGAAAAAAGGAGCGACTGGGCAGTGCGCTCGCCCGTGGGATTGGGCACCAATACGCCGGAGGAAAGCGAAAGGAAATTTCCGCCAAGAAGCCGTGGGTGAACTGGGCAGGACCCTTTGCCTTCATTGGCCAACTGAACGTCAGCGTTCCCCACTTGCTATTGGTACTGCAATCAGCGTCTTGAATCTTGAATCTTTTGGCATGTTGGAAATTCAAGTGGCTTCTTGAATCTTGACTAGGAGCTCGCTCACGTGCTCCATGATAATTCGCCTACGAAAATTGCTACTGAATTACCTATGCGCTGCTTACTAATCTACCTCTTGAGCATGATTATACTGTAATTAATTGTAAAACGATCTCTAATCTCTGCCGATATGTTGACTTGCCACCTGTCTGGGTTCACTGGTCGCTGGATAACGTGCTCACCGCAGCAACAACAAAAGACTTAGTTGTTTTCAAAGTCTACGCCAACAACGTCATTTGCTCCATCTAAGCAACAGCGATGTAGTCCAGTGCTCGAGCTTCAGTCCACTTCTGGATCTTGCAATTGACAAGTCGACATGGCATGCACATGTATACTTTTCTCCGATGTATACTTGCGCGTATGTTTCCGGTGGATTTGGTCCATGGGCCCACTAGTCTCGGGAATACAATAATCCTTTCTTCTTCTTTTTTCGGGTGAAATACAATAATCCTTTCGGGTGGGAATATAAGTCTGACGTGGATTTTTAGGTCCTCAATTTGATTGACAAAACATGTGCAACATGTCACAAAAAATGTATGTTTGGAAACATCAGCGAGGACGAATCTAAAGTTGTATTTTGTTTGCCATATAAAACATATTTCAATAGTCGAAATGAAATCTAAAAATCCGTGCCCGACTCATATTCCCATCCGGAGGAGTATTTAGGTTAATAGGATTAGTCAGCAAATATAATTATCTAAACAAAAGAGCCACCAAACGTAAAATGAGGTTAAGATGATTTAAAGGAAACACTTGTTTGTAAGGATAATATTTGCTTTCCCATCGCTGCAAGAAAGGAGGGTCTAGGGTTCCATGAAGGGGTCTACATCTCCAGTGTGTATGCAGGGTCTTTAAATTAGGTTTTTGGGTCGAGCGGCATCTCCCCGGCATTAGTGTAGGCGTTGTTCAAAATTAAAAGGCTCCATCCCTAATCCCACCTTTGTGGCACTTTACTGCAAGATGCCAAGAAGGGAGAGAGTTTTGTGTCCCCATCGATCATCACGGCCAATGGGCTGGTTCTTGTTGTTTTCGCCGGCATGGCTTTGTTAGGCTTTGTCGGCAGCATTATCATCTTCTTCATCTGCATGTACTTTCGAGCCTCTATGAGCAAGTTCGTTAGCCTGGTCAGGAGATGCTAGTAAGACTACCTGCCTAGATAGGGCATTACCCCTACCAAATTGCTTGGTGTGTTGCCAATCTCCATCGTACACAACGGTCTATTGTTGTGGTGATTCCACAACGTTTACTCCTCTAAAGGTGTTTGTAGGCACTTGTGACTAAGTTGCTCGTTGTTGTCTATTGCACGTGAGATTTTCTATGGTGCAATCACGATATCCTTGGTTGTGCCTTTGGTGAGAGAATTGAGAACCGGGACTCCATTGTAGTTTTATATTTGGTTAAGATAATTTTTACTTTTATTGTTTATGTTACCCCTCATCTGGTTGTGTCCTATGATCTTACTATCTAATATAATAAAGTTTTGTTAAGAAAAGGTTGAGATTATTTAACTTGGTTCTTCTTGGCTCTCAAGCAAACACAATCGTAAGCTACTAAATGTTCGAGAAACATGTATATTTAAACTATATATGAAAAACTCGTTGACTGTTTGGTTGGTGTCTAATCATGCCAAACCTAAGAGCCTTTGAAGGAAGCAATATAACCCATGTGTCTCGGATGAAGTCTACCCTCTTTTGTGTCAGGGAACGAGAATTAGATCCTACTCAAAGTCTAGGGAAGTGGCCTAGACAACTAACTTTTGATGGAAGGCTTCTACATATCCATCTGAGAAGTGGCGTAGCTAGGCCGACCTCAGGTCTCATGTTGTCTTTGAAACGTTTTAGTGACATTAATCTACAGTATACAGTCTGAAGTTCATTATCACTACCCAAGTCGCGGTTCGAAATGCCTAGGTTCCATCTCCACCCCCAACATCCAAGCCACCAATAGAACCCTCAAAATTATTCTTAGGTGCTTTCGGCACACAAAAATTGGATCATGTACACACCCTATTTTTTGTGGCCCATAACCCCCTACTTGACTGGCCCATGAGTGGAGAAAAATGTTTCCAATTCCTCTCCCTCATGTGGCAACCGTACGCCACTCCACCCACTAGGCTCGTCCTCAACTCCTATATCCCCACCTCCCCGCGTGCTCCTACCTTGATCCTCCACTAGAAGTAATTGTCCGCACTGGACCGAGATCGGAGAACGTCGCCAACCATCAACCACTCTAGCCATCATAGGGATTCCGCCCCCCTTACTGCAACCCCACCCTTGTCCCACCGTAGCACCTCGACAACCACTACTGCACACAAGGTGTTTGACCTTTTGTGTAAATGGTATTTTTTCTTAAATTTCATTTTTCTTATTTGCAGATGTTCATACATTGCAGTTTCAAACATTTTTGCAGACTTTTTATTGGAACTATGCAGTGCCATGGACATTTTTAGTAGGGTTTGAAACATGCATGTTTAAAACAAAAGAAAATGAGTTTGATTGTTTAAAGTTATGCATTCGAGTACTGCTGAATTGTATGCATTAGAAATATTATAAGTTCGATCAATTAGACCTCATGTCTCAGTAAATACACTAAGTACTCCCTCCGTTCCTAAATATTTGTCTTTCTAGATATTTCAACAAGTGACTACATACGGAGCAAAGTGAGTGAATCTACACTCTAAAATATGTCTATATGCATCTGTATGTGGTAGTCTATTTGAAATCTCTAAAAAAGACAAATATTTAGGAACGGAGGGAGTATATATGAACCTAACCGTATAATAGCAACAAATGGAAAATCGTCAAGGTATCAAATCTATTCCTTCTATCCCGAATTACTTATCTTAGATTTGTCTAGATACGAATATATGTATACAAATCTAAAACAAATTTAGTGGGACCGGGGTAATTAATAGTATTCTGGTCTATAGTATGATCAGACGTCGTTGTGGGAATGCAAGAGGCAGTTGTTTGCAGAAAACTGAGGTTCCAGGCTGCATTGACAAGTAGCCGATCTAGACGGACAAGAGTAGGCTGGTCTCTCTTGTTAGACCAAGTGAAAAGCATGTTTTCTATCTGAACATCATCCATACAATGGTCTCGAATCCATGGGTTAAAAAGTTCCATCATACTCAAGTTGATCTGACCCCGGGATTTCTCATGTGCATATCTATACATGTTGAAATCGCCCAGCACCACACAGGGCACGTCGGATGGACTAGCAACACTGCTGACAGCCTCAAAGAAGCTCGATCTCTCATGATTCAGATATGGGGCATAAACAGCCGTGAGAAGAAACGTGTTGTTTGCTGATGTAGAAGACATCTTCAGAGTGACATGGAACTTGTGCAGCGCTACCACTTGGCCCAGAAGCACACTAGGATCCCATGCAACTAAAATTGCCCTGGCCGCACCATTAGAGAGGGTGACAGCATGCTCCTTGAGGTTAATCGGCAAGAACGCTTGCAGCTTGAAGGGAGAAATGGACGACAACTTTGTTTCCTGCAAGCAAACAACACTAGGGCAGCATGAGATTATAGTATCACGGACCAACGAGCACTTATCATCCTCGCCGAGTCCACGAACATTCCAGTTCAGAATCTTCATAGTGCAGTAAAGAACACACAGCCCAGAACAAGAAGGCTAAAACCTAGATGCAACATGATCATGCTGAAGCAAACAGTGCAAGGCACTAAGATAGATAAACTGGAATAGCAGCATACAGACTCATGACTGACTAACCATAACAAACTACGGACCTTGTAGAAGGACTGCATAACACTACGCAAAACAGACAGTTGAGCGATACAGCTTCGGACAGCGCTGCCCGAAGGCCCAGAAGAGAGGCACCAGGCCTAACCATTGAAGGAGTTGAAGACACATGCAGGTGAGCCTGGAGCAGCACCAGCGGAGGTGGAGGCGTCGTCCGACGAGACAGGAATGGCTTGGATTTTGGCTCGCTTGAGGATGGCGTTGGCGTTGAGGTCGCAACACTGAGCAATCTTCTTCAGTTTGCCCCGAGTCAGAGGCGACGGTGTGTTCAGCAATGGCAGCTCGAGGAGGCCGGCCACGGCCGCGGTCTTGGTCTTCTTGCGGCGGTGGGAAAGGGAACCAGATCAGCGCGACAGCCCTGAACTGGAGTCAGATCCAGCAGCCACCGCCTTCTGCTTAGCCGCGCGCTCAACAGAGCCCATGCACATGCCGTCGTAGGTGTGACTGATGTGCGTGCTGCGCCGAGGGGAAGCAATGAGCACTAGCGGCGGCGCCTCCTCCTCCGTCGGCTGGTCGATGCTAGGCTCCCTGACCACCCCATGGCCCCCCTGGTCGACCAACTCCAGAGGCTGGATCTCGACCGCCATATTGAGGTCAAGAGCCATAGGGGCGGCCGCGGCCACCGATCCCGCGCCCGGAGGAGGAGTGGGGAAGAGCTGTAGCACGGCCTTGGGCAGGAGCTCGCCAGCACCAGGCTCGCAGGGCAGCACACGGTGGCGACTTGAGGAGGGAGCGCAGCACATGCCCCGTGCTGCAGATCGGTGGAGACGACTGGTGAAGGCTGACCGCATAGCAGGACCCCAGGTTCAGGTCGTGGATGCGATGGAAGGGCCTGGAACAGATGGGTCGGGCCACGAGGATCTGGTGGGCCCGGTAGTGCTGTTAGGCTGGGAACCGGGCTTCTACTGGGGAGACACCTCCAGAAAAAACAAGCGCTGACCCAACTGCAGGAAGCAGCCCAGTAGGCACATTCGCCTTAGGTGGGTGCATACATTCGACGGAAGGAAGCAAAGCAAGCGTGCGGGAACACGACCCACAAGACAGCATTTTGGGCAGAAAGATGAAGAAGAGGGAACGAGAGCTTTCCTGCGCAAGTTCCCCCTTGGTGTAATTGAAGCATGGGAAGAAGCCATCATCCATCGAGAACAGGCGGACCGGGATCGTGCCCGTAGCAACTCGGTTGTTGTTGAGCTCAAGCTTGAAGGTGAAGCACAGGTCGTCGGCGTCAAAGGTGACCGAGACCCGCGGCGTGCGCACTTCCGCCGCCCACAGCGACGAGTGGAGGCATAGCCGGAGCTCATCTTCGTGCAAGATTTGAGCCACAGAGGGCAGGGAAAAGGCGGTTCCTCTGATGAGCTTGGGCTTGGCCGCCAGCTTGAGCATGTCCAGAAAGTCAGCCGGAGAAGCCATCTCCGGGTGCAGGAAGGCACGAAAAGCAGAGATACGGCAATCTGGAAAGGGTTCAAGGATCTTATTCCTTTGGTCATTAACTCCTCTTGGTGTGTTGTGGGTCCTGGAACTCTGGTGTCTTTCTGGAAGGATCAATGGCTTGACGTGGGTCGCCTTTGTCTGCTGTACCCCACGCTGTTTTCCTTCGCGTCTCACCCAGCTTGCTCTGTGAACTCACAATATGCCAACGGAGCATGGGTCATACAAATACATCCTAATCTTTCTCAAACGGCTTCGGCTGAGCTGTTGGCCTTGCATGAACGGTTATCAGATGTTGCTCCCAATCTGCTGAATGATGACAAGCGCATCCCTTTCTTGGGCTCTGGCAAGCTTAGTACAAGACACTTCTACAGTCTGCTCACTTTCCGGGGGGTTTTGGCGACTTTTGAGCCCTGGGTTTGGGATTCTTTGATCCCTCTAAAGCATAGGATCTTCCTCTGGCTTGCCTTCAAAGGTCGTCTCAACACCAGAGATAATATGGTTAAGAAGGGTTGGTCTGTGGTTGCCCCGTTTGCACATTGTGATGCCTGCCCTGCGGTGGAGTCCGTTGATCATCTGTTGCTTCGATGTGCCCCAGCATCCTTTCTTTGGGGTAAGCTGGCGCTGGATACTTTGGCTCGCTCAGTTCCTAACATTCTAGTTTTTGTAGAACAAGCACAACACCATCTCAGTTTCAAACACAAATGGAATGTTGCTTTTGCAGCATGTGCTCTCACCCTATGGCACGCTAGGAATGACCGAGTCTTGAACTCAAAGGTTTGGACTGCGACCTACACTCGATTCTATGCAGCAAACATGCTACATCTCTAGAGCAATAGAGCCCATAGTCAGCTAGCAAAGGATGATATACAGCTATGGTGCCAGAAAATAACCACTTAGTATGTGTATGACATGATGTAATCTCTCCCTCCCTGTCTCCTTCTTATGTTCTGTTACGACTCTGCTTGTGCCTTGCACCTTGGTGCACCGGCCAAGTCTTGCTTTGTATCTGCTACTTCATCAGGCTTTGCCTGTTTTGAAATATAAGATCGGCAGCCAGTCACCTTTTTTGTTTCAAAAAAAAAAATCTGGTCTACAGTGAGTACGGACTGGTTTGTGAGTTTTAGTTTTTGTGAAGATACCCTTGTAAGAGTTGATCAACTTAAATTATTATATACCCTTTGACATTTTTGGGAAATATGAGTACTCAATTAATTGTGTAATTGCACTAGCACTTACTGCAATTGCAATAATAAAATAAATAAATATGAACAGGTCGTCATCTCTTCTCTACTACCTAAAAGAACCGCAAGGTTCCGTCTCCCCTCTTACGTCGTTAGTTTCGTCAAGCCTCCCGCACCCGTGCGATTGATTTTTTTTCTTCACGTCCTCCTCACGATTGGTTTTTTTATGGAAACAACTCCTAGAAAACCGACGCCAATTGATTCCCCTGCCTTATCCCACTGATCTGGCCGCCGCCACAAGCTCCCCGATCTAGCGAACGACAGGAGGACGCGCTGCCCGTCATCGTTGTGCGACACCCAAGGATTCGCCGCTGCCGCACGGAGCTATTTTGCAGCGTCGAGGCGGGCGTGGGCGAGAGTTCATGCCTTCCCGAGGCTGCCATCGCCGGGCTCGTATCGTCACGCGGACATGGAGTCGATGCGGCAGCCGGCCAAGCCATGTTCTTCTCCCTCCCCTTCCCAGTTCATGCTCCCCTGCCTCTTCCCCCATTCTTGAGGTCAATCTCGTGATGACTACTGATTTCTGAACATATATGTTGCTTGTTGTGCTGCAGCCTGTAGGTCGTTGAGGTGGGGTGTGGCAACTCGCAATACGACAAGAAGCTACTGCGGTAGGGCGTCGATGGCGACGACGTCACCTGCATCAACCTCTACGTGATCAACATCCAGCTTATTTTCACTTGGGAGTAGGTTCTGCTGATGCTATTTGAATTTCCGAGCAATCTCGCCCTTTGCAGGTTCGTCTACCCATGTCACTATCCCCCGCAACAAATGACAACTCGGTAACAAGCATCGCTGAGAAAAGAAACTGGGAGATACCATGTTAACCAAAGTGCAACAGTTCTTATGGAGGCTAACCCATAATTGTTTCCCTTTGAGACTCTCCCTGAAGCGTACAGGAATATTGTGACATGATGTTGTGTGTGTGTTTGAGTCTCACCTGTTTGTCTTATACTCCCCTAGGGTGCCGTCTGGTACTGATTCTACAGATAAGTCACTCTTCAAACTTGTGCTTGCTGAATTTGGTAGGTAAGAGGAGACATAAGACCAGGTTCCAATGTCGTTGGCATGGTTGACAGTACAATCTTGAAACATGTTTACGAAAGAACGAAAGTACCAAATGACGTTTTCATACACGATCTTTCACATTTACTTTCTCTCCTTTTTTATTGGAATCTTCAGTGACTGTTCATGTTGTATTACTGCAGGAATGCAGGAAAGATCATCTGGAAAATGGACCACTTCAACTGCATTTTTTTAGGACGTACTGTCTACTGGAATTTCTTTTCTGATAATGGCATTGAATAGTTCATAGTTTTGGTGGCCTCTTGATTCATGTCATTAATAGTTATTTCGACAGACCAATGATGGTTTTCAGTATAAACTTTTCAAAAACCCAAAATCCCTTCCACTGGTCAATTTTTGAAAATTGAGAAAAAAATCCGAGTGGGTTTCTCTGTTTTAACTCTTTCTCTGGTGTTTTCGAAGCTACGACGAAAAAGGAGTAACCATTCTAAATCCTCTGGTGTTTTCGAAAGGTTTTCTATGTAAAAGGATCACAAGGTTACTAAGTACTACTCCCTCCGTTTCTAAATATTTGTCTTTCTAGCCATCTCAAATGGACTACAACATACGGATGTATTTAGACATGTTTTAAAGTGTAGATTCACTCATTTTGTTCCGTATGTAGTCATTTGTTGAAATCTAGAAAGACAATTATTTAGGAACGGAGGGAGTATTATTTAGTTCTGGATATTCCAGGATCTAACTTCCTTCACTGCATTTATATACACTTCGTATCTTTTTAATAATTTGCAAGGATGATTTCAGGCATAAGAATTCATTATTGACAGTGATGCCACATAAATGTCATGTACAGGATTAGTCCTCGAGTATTCACCAAATGCCTCTGCCAAGGTAAACAAAGTGTGAGAGCTCGGTCATGAAAAGCTTGGATTATTATTCTATTATCCTTTAGTGATGGTGTTTTGGATCATGAGAAGTCCATGCTTAATCCTGACGTCGGATGCAAAACAAGATATTCTATTATTCTTTAGTGACGGTGTCTTGAGTAGTCCATGCTTATTCCTGACGTCGGATGAAAACTAGATAGTTCAGTTCATGTGCATTATTTCTTGCATGAGTAGTTCGGTTCTTTGTGAAAGCAAATGTACTTTATCACTTAGCTTCTTATCTCAGATTCCACTCAAATTTCTGATCATTATTTCATTATATGTTAGATTTTATTTCTTGCAATAAATTTTGTGAATGGGGGAGAGTAGAGTTGCATAGTCAAAAGAAGCTTTGCAATCTTGTAACCTGCTTAAAATAATTTGAAAATCATGTAACACAGTAGTAAATTTGGATCAATCTTGGGTAACCTGATATATTCACCCGTGCGATTTATTTTTTTCTTCACATCCTCCTCACGTTGGTTTTCCATTGAAACCACTCCTATAAAGCTAACGCCAATTGATTCACCTGCCTTATGTGTGCCCCGTGCAACGCACGGGCATTCACCTAGTCACCAAAAAAATATAAAAACCTTAGACTGTTGAAAGCAGACGGGGCGACGGACGACATATGGCGCTCCGGAGGAGGCCGGGGAGTCACAGCGACGCGAGGATGACCGTTTCCAGTTACCTGCAGGTTCTGCCTTCTGAAGTCAACAGTCAACTGCACGCAGCTCTACAAATAAGCCGGCCTCTTCTGCATGACATACATACACACTCTCCCAAATCCCAGCCTCTTGGAAATCTCTCCATTGCCGAAGCTTCGCTGGTTGAAGACAAATCTGCTTAACCGGCCATGGGAACACGGGTAGCGGCCATGGGGACACGGCCAGCGGAGAACCACACCTCGGTGCCGCCCACTGTGAATCTCTCTCTCTCTCTCTCTCTCTCTCTCTCTCTCTCTCTCTCTCTCTCTCTCTCTCTCTCTCTTTCTGGCGCGTCGCTTTGGTGTTGATTCATTTTGTCGGCAATGTTTCTCTAGACATTGAATAATCTTCCTTGATAAAATTTCCGTTTATAATTTAATGAGAGAGAGAGAGAGAGAGAGTTGTCTGAGGTGTGAAACAAGGAAGTTTAGAGGTGGACATTAGGAGCCTCTTTGATTCGCACGATCTCTAAAACACAGAACAGAAAAATAAATACAAGAATGACATGCCATCTTCAGTAGATTATGATTAAGTAGTGACGTTTCATTGTGCACAGGAAAAACAAAAGATTTAGCACATCAGCTTGAAGTGGATGAAAATTTCCTATGTAAACTGATATAAATTTATTCAGAGGAAAATATTTCCTATGAATCGTCCTACTAATCAAACAATCCATGTAGAAAAAAAATCGCAGGGATAGAGTTCTCCAAACGTATTTTAGAAATTCTTAAAAATAAACCCCTTGATGGACAAAGTGGAATGGAATGGAGACAAAATGTTACTTTCTAATGCCACTTGCATGCAGGATTCTAGATATTGCCACTCGTTTGTTTTTTAACTTTATAAACGTATGAAGTGCTCATCAAATACCCCATGGATGATGGACACATAATCGGTGTGATATGTGATGTTTTGCCTTAATTGAGAAATTTTTATTTTCAGTAAACAATAAAATTTGTCGTACTTCATATTAACTGTAAATTCCTTGCGGTCCAAGAATGAAATATTTTTTAACAATGGATAATCGTCCCTCGAATCCAAGATCTACTACATGTCAATTACTACCATGTACTACTACTAAATACCTTTGGGGTATTAGAAATATCATTGTGGTTAGCTGAATATATACATCCTAGATAGAGAGAGAGAAAAAAACATATCTTTGCCATGAGTTGGCCTTGATTACGCATCCGACGACACCGACTAATTTGACATTTAGTCAATATGACAAGTCAACTTGCGTGAATTTAAAGGAATCACTTGTCTTTAGTGGGCCCTTCCACGTGCCTTGTTTTCCTTAAGCATGGCTCAATGATAAAATGTGTAGTTTAGTTAACTAAAACACACTGTTTTGCGCACCTACTGGCAACATTAGCATTGTTCAATGAGCTTCCCTCTTTCTGTCCTGAGTCTTGCCTTGGCCACTAGACAAACACTAATTTGTGTCCTTTCTTTCTTTCTTTCTTTCTTTAAAAAAAGGCCTAAGGTCATATATTAAGTATTACATGTCCTTACAAACACATCCATAAAAAAAATTACATTTAAAATCATGGGAGTGTTGAAGTCTTCTTTCTCTTGCATCCATCGGTGGCGCATTGTGAGCATAGCTCAATATCGCATCTCGGCCTTTGCCTCGGCGGAGCTAACTTTTTGAAACCAAGAAGCTTGTAAAAGTAACGGCCGGGAGGCCGCAGATGCAGACCAAGAGACGCCGTCGGCCATGATGTGCGAAGCAAATTGTAGCCCCGGAGAAGAAAACACCGATAAGGGCCGGTAAAAACTCCATAGATCACGAAAGTCGACTGGGTCTAGAAGGATCTACCTAAAACTCAAATGGCTCGGATCCCGGGAGACCCGCCAGGGACATAATTCCACATGCGCCCTCCGCCAGTGATAAGCTCTACCATACTTGTATTATTTCATGCCCAATGGCTAACAACAACGGTGAAAACTAGCAGGATTGGAGGACTGTGGAGGAGAGGAAGATCGACGACTGGCTCCCGGTCACGGCATCAAGGAATGGCAAGTGGTGGTACTCGGCCTTTCACAATGTTACAGCCATGGTCGGCGCGGGCGTGCTCACCCTACCCTACGCCATGTCCGAGCTCGGCTGGTACATACATACTGTTGGAAATGGGATCACTTACAACTCCAATGGCATCCATATTGTGTATTACTATTTTGTACATGTCATCAGTTTCACTGATGTTTGATGGTTTTAGGGGACCTGGCGTCGCGGTGATGACTCTGTCATGGATCATGACGTTGTACACGCTGTGGCAGATGGTGGAGATGCATGAGATGGTGCCCGGGAAGCGGTTCGACAGGTACCACGAGCTGGGGCAGTACGCGTTCGGCGAGACGCTCGGGCTGTGGATCGTCGTGCCGCAGCAGCTCGTCGTCGAGATAAGCTTGGACATCGTGTACATGATCACCGGTGGCAAGTCGCTCAAGAAGTTCCACGACCTCGTCTGCGAAGACAGGTGCAAGGACATAAAGCTCTCCTACTTCATCATGATCTTTGCTTCCGCCCAGTTCGTCATCTCCCAGCTCCCCAACTTCGACTCCATCGCCACCATCTCCCTCGCCGCCGCCCTCATGTCGATCTGGTACATACCATGGGAAACTAATTTGTCAAAACCATAATTAATACTCCCTTCATATGGAATTAGTTGACCCTCAAAAAGATGTATCTAGATGTTTTAGATACATCAGTTTGAGCGTCAACTCATTCTGCACGAAGACAGTAGCTAACTAGCTAGACGTGGCCACTCACATTGAGACGTATGGACAAACAAACGCCACAGCTACTCGACAATTGCTTGGGGCGCCTCAGTGCACAAGGGGAAGGCGGATGACGTGGACTACAGCCTACGGGCATCCACTACCTCGGGGATGGTGTTCGACTTCCTGGGAGGCCTGGGACAAATGGCCTTCTCCTTCTCAGGCCATAACGTCGTGCTGGAGATCCAGGCCTCCATCCCGTCCACGGCGGAGACGCCGTCCAAGAAGCCCATGTGGAAGGGCGTGATCGTGGCCTACACCACCGTTTTGCTCTGCTACTTTCCGGTTGCTTTCGTCGGTTATTGGGCCTTCGGCAACAGCGTCGATGACAACATCCTCATCACCCTCAACACGCCCAAGTGGATCATCGCCGCCGCCAACATGATGGTCGTCGTCCATGTCATTGGTAGCTACCAGGTACACGTACGCATCCTCCCAACCAGTCACTCATTAGTTTTTTTTAATGTCATGTGTACATACGGCTTTTTTTTGCAAAAAATGGGTACATAAGACTTAACATGGGAGACGACCCTTCTCATCTAAAGGTTTATGCAATGCCGGTGTTCGACATGATGGAGATGGTGCTGGTGAGGAAGATGCATTTCTCTCCCGGTTGGAAGCTCCGTTTGGTTTCTCGGAGCCTCTTTGTTGGTAATGCCCTGATGCGCTTGTCACAAAGTGAACTCAATTCCTTCCAGCTAATTAAATAAAAAAAATCATCCCAAACAAACATGACTAATGGGATACAAATCTGCGCAGCGTTCACAATGTTCGTAGGTATCACCTTCCCCTTCTTCAGTGGGCTTATCGGATTCTTCGGCGGGCTCGCCTTTGCGCCGACAACTTATTTCGTAAGCATCCCGTCCAGCTCTCTATTCAACTTCCATTAAGCAAATATGAATTCAGAGCTGATCAGAATTAACTTCTTTTTCGGACCAGCTTCCCTGCATCATCTGGCTCACGGTCTACAAGCCCGGGGTACTCAGCCTCTCATGGTGCGCCAACTGGGTAAGATCAACTGAATAGTTAGTACTCCCTTCGTCTAATATGGATCCGAGGGAGTTTTTCTTTTGTCCTGCTTGCCTGCAATAGACATCTCATTTAATCATCCAATTTTATTTTATTTTTTGTGTTTCCATTCTCTTCAGTTCTGCATCGTTGGTGGGGTACTGCTGATGGTGCTTGGGCCCATTGGAGGGCTAAGGCAGATCATCATGGAGGCCAAGACATACCAATTCTACTCGTAGATCTCTAGTTCATTGTTGCAAAGCTATTGTATAGAGGTTTCATTTGTACGTACCTTCTCCTAGTGTTACCTCTTTGGAGCGACCTAAGTGTGGCAACCTGGCAACCACCCCTCCAAGGCTCTCCTACCATTTCAAATAGACTGAAGTTCTAGGTTTGTTCAAAGTCAATTTTCTTCTTCTTCTTCTGATTTGACCGAGTATGTACAGAGATATGATAATATCTAAGTTGTTGTGAATACGAATATAATATAGTGATACCTGATGCCCACACTATTTGTATGTATGATGTGGATTACTTTATGCCTGGCTGAGTATCAGTGGAAAATAAGCTCATTTACAATTGAAATGGTAATAGAACCATTGAAACAATCGTTTGTTACAACTAATAGAACGTGGTTTTGTCACCTGCTTTTTGGTTTGTAGTAATATGGTCTCATCGGGTGATGTTTGTTTCTTGGGAGGCTCGTAGTGGATAGGTAGATGATTTGAATGACCTATATGTTTGTGGTGTTTGCTGAATCTTGTTTGTTTAATCGATTTTATGAAATAAAAATTGTGAGCGGCGCGCTCTTTAATTCAAAAAGAAAACCACTGAAATAATAATGTTTTTACACACACCTAATACATCTTCCTGAGATGATGAACAGAAGCAGGATATCATCCACTTTGCCGTCAGATTTGTTGTGGTTTAAGTGGATCTGATAAAGGTGTACTCTCCAACTAGCAACCAGTCCTCGGTATCAGAGATGTCAAGGGCATATAATCGGTAAGTGAATAATTGGCGATCTTTCACCACGGCAGGGCACTCTTGGATACAAACGAAATACCGAGAGCAAAAAGTTCCAAAAAAAAAATCATTGTTGCGCGAAGAATAAAACTATTCCTAATCATCAGTAAGGCACCAGACGGGCTTCGAGAGGGAATATAAGCGGATTTATCAAGCCTATGAGGACAAAAAGGATCGAAAAAAGTTCTGAACTTCTGATCACAAGTGCATATGTTCAGTCTCCTGCAAACAAACGACATTACAACCACATGAATTAATCACATTTTTAACTGCTAAAGTTCTGTCATCTGAATTTATTCCCCTGATGTTCCAAACCATAATATTCCACTGCTACAAGTGAGATCCCATGGATATCCTATTCAACACGCTTAGCGCTAAATAGTTCAGGAAACAGAGGTGCGCTTAACGCTAACAGAGAACTCTTTAATTCCAAAAGAAAAACCACTAGATAATAATGCTTTTACACACACCTAATATCTCACCGGGAGATGATGAACAGAAGCAACATTAGACAAATCAAACTCAATCAATATGTCTATGTATCTAAATGATAATTCAAAATGTGATTTGCAGAACATAATGTCCGTAAGTGTGCAGGGCGCATTGCCCCGCCACCCTACCGGTACTTTACAATGTTTTATTTATTTAATAATTGTTTATGGTTGAGTACATGGCCACCAACATATAGGCTTGTATTTTCTTGACTTGAACCCAATAAAAAGTCTAGAATAACCTCATCAAATAATGTGACGTGGACAGCTAAAGAAAAGGTCTAAAAGCCCAAATCAAACTACTCTACGCACATGCCTAAACTGTGACTTGATTACTTTGTTGTACAGGCATGGAAGTTGCACGCCTCGTCTCTTGTCTGTTGGTTTTTCCAACTCGCATCTCTCATATGTTCAACCTACTCTAGTAGCCTAGCGTGATAATGAACCGTTTTGCCCTTGTTTTCTTTTTTTTTTCTCAATGGACTTTGATTGATCTAGGCTATGAAAGGTATGATTCAAATAGAAATCAGTCACCAGATTCTAATAATGACGGGGTCACTTCAAGGTCACCCAGTATATCATAAGCAAAGTGCATCAAATGTCACCGCATCCCTTTTTGTGTGTGAAAAAATGTTACAGTAGCTAGTCTCTCGAAGCCTTCTATTAAGAGAGAAATTAATCTTGATGAGTTACCATCGGAAGAGAATTTCAGCGTACACAAGAAATGCTAAGAAGTTGTGCGATAAGCCCTTCCTCATCCTTCGACTGAAGTTGTCTAAGCCGGGCCGGCGGCGTTGCCGGAGGAGCACTGTACACAGAAATCGGATCCACGCCGCTATTATAGACATGGGGGAGGAGCAAGGACAAGGAGGGGAAGTGGAGGCAGCCTGGTCGTTCACGCTTCCAAAAATAAATTGGATTTGCTTCTGAAGCACTGAAAGGCAGATGGAACGGCATGCGCCGAATTGTACCAGCTAATTGTGTCGAGGTGAACAGAAAGGGTTGCGTTCTATGGTCAGAGATTTATCCCACTCTGTACGAAACCTAACGATTCGTTGAGACAACAGTGGCGTGACATCATGCTGAAATGGCCATGTGCATCATTACGACGCACGCGATCAATGTGAGCTACTGCCACCGTTCCATAATATAAGAAGGGAGTACCATGTGTCTGTGTACGATTGGATAACGTGATCTTTTCAAATTCCAAGCCAATATCAACACTTCCTTTTGACTTGTTTATTTATCAAAACGTAGTGGAGCCACTCGTTGCTCAGTGACACGTTGTGCCACCGCAAACGGCTTCATCCTTCCTGAAAATGATGGTCCGACAGACTGTTGTACTCCGTTCGGTCTTTTTTACTTTGCATATTAGATTTGTGTCATGTCAAACTTTATAAAATTTGACCAAATTTGTATTAAAAAATATCAACATCTACAATACCAAATATATATACTATGAAATTACATTTCATAATGAATTTAAAAATATTGATTTGATGTTGTGAATGTTGATATTTTTTTTATAAGTTTTATTAAAGTAGAGATAGTTTAACTTTGGACAAAACTTATATGCGAATTAAAAAGGAGGAGAGAGAGTAGATGTTCCTTAGGGCGTAGTAGTTGTGTTGGTCGAGTGGAAGGATTGCGGTCTCGATTTCTTTACACGGTCTCTGACAAATGGAGCCCACCCTTGCGTGTCTCACTTTTTTTTCCCTTTCGTTTTTCCTCGGTGACCGGCTGAGGACCACACGACACGGCTCGCGACGGCTGGCGGGCGGCGGTTGAGGCGGGCTCCGGCCGGAGGCGCGGTGGGCTGGGCGGCGGAGAGGTAGCGGCTCGCCGGAGGACACAGACGGTGCTCCTTGCCGTGGCGGCGCCCCCATATGCGTCGACCTCGGCGGGCGCCGGGGCTGAGGGCGAGTGGAAGACGGCCGGCCGGGCGCAAACCTCGACCGCAAGCCAGCCCTGTTTCTTTCACGGCGGCGGGCTGCCGGCCAGCCGATTTGTGCGTCCTCTGGAGAAGACCGCGACCACTGATGCAATCAAAGAGATGAGGAATCGGCCCTTCAGTCTCTAGGCTGTTGCTGACACAGGTGAGAGAATTACATGCTTTTCTCCTGCTAAAACAAGATTTAGATGCTTTTCAGTTTCAGTTTAGCTTCAGTTTCTTTACTGGAGATGGATGTGGTGTGCGGTTCCTATTTGGAGCAGCTTAACTGTTCTAGTGTGTCAACTTGCATATAGTACCTTTCGAATATCTGAATACCTTGCATGACTGGCTTCAGTTACCACTTGACACATACAGTGTATATAACCACAGCTCAAGATGGGAATGGGCCGACCCGGCCCTGGCCTTGGACCCGGCCCTGTGGCCCCAAGGTCAATATGCGAGGCCATGGGTCGGCCCATTTCATCAGATATTTGTGGCCTCGCTGACCCGTTGGGTAGATGAGGCCGACCCAAAATTCAGCAGAATCAACACTGAAAATGATATATTTTTGATCGAAAGGGGTTTCCCCCCACCCCACTTTTTATTAAAAGCGGGGCACAGCATAGGCCCAGACTGTTAACATCATTCGAGTTCACCAGTAGCAGCAAACCAGAATAGTACTTGCGCAACACCCCACACCACAGCTAAAACAGCAGTTCACAAACGCACCACGCAGGGCAGCTCAAAACCTACACACTCTTGAAGTTCGCCAACGCAGACACGGGGACAGGATGAACCATCAGTTTCACCCCAGATGAGCCTTCAGTATACCCCCGCCCCGGGGCCTTTTTGAGCACGCTCTCAGCCCCCAGTCCAGGCGATCCTGAGTAGCTCGCCTCTTCGTCGGTCCAGGAGTAGGAGGCAGCGCTGGAGGAGCACCGATTGATCGCCCTTGCACAGGATCTTCCATTGGTGTAAAGATGAGCTGATCCGTCCCAACACCGTCCGGGTGCTTGTCCACGATGCCCCCTGAAAACACATATCGTTACGCATGGTCCAAATCCCCCAGATGGAGGCAACACAAGCAATGTTAACCACAGATTTCTTGTTATTCAGCATCCAAAAGGATGATAGTTCAGCCATATCATTTGGGATATTAAAATTAAAAGCATCCGCTACATCAAGCCAAATTTGCTTAGCCACAACGCAATCAAAGAACAAATGATGAACAGTTTCATTCTCATTACAAAACAAACAACACAAGTTATCAACCACCCTTCTTTTACTTAAGTTGTCTCTAGTAAGAATTTTGTTATGATAAGCTAACCACAAAAAAACCAAATATCTGTTGGGAACAACAATTTTCCAGAAATTTTTCCAGATTGGGGTAGAAACCCCTCCCCAGTTCATCATACTGTAGAAGGATTTAACAGAATAAATTCCAGATGATTCTAAAAGCCAGACGGGCTGGTCCTCCTCTTCAGTTAGGGTCTTAGCAGAGATTACCTGAATCAGGTCATGCCACCTACCCATAAACCTAGAGTCTACACATCTACTAAACGTGAGTTTCAAATTAGTACCATCCCATACCTCAGCTACTACACATTTCTGTTGTTGACAAATTTCATAAACCTCCCAAAATTGAGTTTTCAGGGAAGAATCCCCAACCCAAGTGTCGTCCCAGAAACTGATTTTGTCCCCTTTGCCCAAGTTCCACCTGAAAAAAGGTCTAATGCCCTCAAGAGCCCAGGTAACCCCTTTCCAAAAGGGCGACCCTACACCTTGTTTGGCCCACAGCAGATTGGGTTTATCAGTTCTATATTTATGATCAATTAGCCTCCCCCAATCATTATCATGGTTTGTGAAATATCGCTTAGCCCAAGAGGCTAGCAAGGCCATGTTGAACTCTCTTAAGTTGGGGATCCCTAGACCTCCAAACTCTTTTTTCTAAGAGATCATCCCCCATTTAGCAAGATGATATTTATGCTCGTCTCCCTGGTCACCCCAGAAGAATGAAATATATGTCTTTGATACAGCCGAAACGCATGATTATTATTCTGTTAGCCTGATATTAATCAAGTGAGGAATGCCGGCCGTCATTCTGGTCGTGCTGGTCTGGTCTGTGCCCCTTGTTGTTTGTTGCTGTCCGCTGTGAAGCCCATCCACAGCTTTGCTTGGAATTTCAGCGATTAATTCGAATTGGGGAATATTGCTTGGATGAAGCAGTTATAGAACCATAGTTCTGGAGCGAGATATATACCCGTATTAATGATGTAGGTATTTTGAACCGCACAATGCAAATACTACTTTGTACATTTCGCCCATCAATAGGATGTCTGCTACCACTCACCCTAATACTGCAGTGCTGGTACTTATCCTTGTACGCACAAGAGCAACAACGCTTGATTTTTATTGAAGGGAATAGATGTTCCTGGGTGAACAAATGCTAACAATAGCACATGACACGACACGACACAGCACATAACTGGAATTCGAGAGTGACCTGGACAGAATAAATACACACCAGTTCAATCACTGCAGTACACATAATAACTTATACTGTACAACCGACAAAATAAATCAAATATGTAGGAGTGGAACTGGATGTCAATAATCCGAGAAGAACCAAAATCGTTTCCTTGGGCTGCATTTCTGCCCCAGAACAGGAGCATTGAGGCAATGCGGTCAGGTCAGTCAAGGAGCAAATGTGGATCACCTCCTGAACATAAGCATTGATTCAGTTTGTTACCAAGACAGGATTGTTTGCGTTTGCTGCAATTGCTTCTTCTACGCTTTGCAAGTCAAATATGCTTGTAACTTGAGCTCTTGATCCGGTGATCTTCCATGTCGGGCAGAAGTCTGCTGCCGAAGAAAATGAGCATGTCCAAGGAGTCGGTGTAGTGGAGCAACTTGTTGCTAAATGTCACATTGTGGCTGACCGTGGGGCACTTGCCGCCGCTAAGGGCTTCAGCGTCCCCAAGAATGATGGTCCTGCTGTTGTATAAGATGTTCCTGACGGTGTACTTGTCTCGACCGAGTGGAAGATTGTAATCTCGGTATCCTCCTCGCCTTGGCAGAAGATCTTCAAATCGGTGGAGCCGCACGAGTAGCGGGATATGTCATCTGGGGTTGTTTCAGTTGCGTTTGACAGATAGAATTGATATCTGATGTCAACGCCGTCACACCTGTATGACTTGACTGTTGTCCTTGTGACACTTGGCCGGGTTTTGCAGAAAGTTTGGTTGTTGGTCGATGGGGCACAGTCCCTATACACAGCCTGCAAGACTCCGTATCAGGGTGGGGTGGGATTGGGCGAGGAGAATCAGACTGGTGTTGTCCACGCAGACACAAGCACGGCCAAGGCTGCTACTTTTTTCAAAGGATTTCTCCCTGATTTCATTAACGAAATCAATAAAGGTTTGATACATAATAGTCATTGGCTGAAAGCAAAATACAAAGATACAAGCTCAGCAGAGCCATGACACTTCAACTCAGCAAGCTCGCAGACCAGCATTCCAGCAACAGAAACTCTGCATCAAAGCTGCTGAAGAGATTCAAACACCACCATAGACCTGGAGGCTGCCCCTGAAGACAGTTGAGCCAGAACAGGTCAAGTTGCCACAGGTGGTGTTGCTGAAGCCTGAAGATAGAAGGGTAGCCGTCGACCATGGCCAAGAGGATCAGGACGGGGAGGAGGGGAAACAGGGGAGGCGTCGTGTGGATGATCAAGAGCAGACTGGTGGGTAGAGTGTGAGATTGTGCACGAGAGCTACCATAATCATGCCATGGGGTTGAGAGCAACGGGTGCTAGCTTATGGAAAATTTGGTGGCACATGACCACAACTCGACGCGGCAGCTAGCTGCTCCATCCAACGCCACTTCCTCATTTTCCTTTTGTAATTATTTGCTTAAAATTGTTCGGAATGGGGAAATATTGCTTGGATGAAGCCAGGTATAGAACCATAATTGGTGAGGTATGTAACCATACTAACGATGTAGGCATTTTTAACTGAACAATACTTTTCGGCCATCAATACAGTGTCTGCTATCAGCCTATCACTCATCCTAATAATACAGTAATGCATATACTTATCCTTGTACGCACGAGAGCAACAACTCTTGATTTTTATTGAACGAAATACATGTTCCAGGGTGAACAAATGCTAACAATAGCACACAACACGACACAATTAATACGGCAGATAACTGGAATACGAGAGTGACCTGAACAAATACACACCAGTTCAATCACTGCAGTGCACATAGTAACACATACAACAGACAAAATAAATCAAATATGTAGAGTTGTCGCGGAAAATAAATAAATACTCCCTCCGTCCGTAAATACTTGTTGGACAAATGGATATCTAGACGTATTTTAGTTCTAGATACATCCATTTTTATTCATTTCTTCGACAAGTATTTCCGATGGAGGGAGTATTCAGGAGTGGAACTGGATGGCAATAATCCACGAAGAATGAAATTCTTTTCTTGAGATACATTTCTGCCTCAGAATAGGATCAATATTGAGGCGTCCGGTGAGGTCAGTCAAGGAACAAATGTAGATCAATACCTCCAGAACCCGTATGATGCAAAGGTAGGCTTATTCTGGTTTGCTGAAAATGCTTGTTCCACAGTTTCCCAGTCATAGTTGCCTGTCAGCTCGAGTTTTTTGAGCCTTGGAAGGCGCTCAATCCCCAAAAGAGATTGTTCACCATTAGAATACCAGGCTAACCTCTTCAGCTTAAGACAGGCCTCATTGTCAAAGTTGATACTGGTAATGGCTGAGCAATCAATGTGAAGGAACTCGAGACTCTGAAATGCATCTTTTTTGAAGGTGACTGTACATCCAGTCCAAGAATCCTGTTTGAGCTTAAACAAGGACAAGCTTGTGAGCCGGCCAAGGATTTCGAAGTCATCATCTGTTATGAAAGTCATATGCAGGGTCACTTTGGTAAGTACCTTGAGCTTTGCAACCCATGAAGGCAATCCATTTTTCAGGCCACTGATTTTTAGCTTCTGAAGATACTTTGGATATATTGGAGATACATCTTTCTTGTTCACGTTCTCATTCTCTTCTTCGATTTCTGCGACTTGGATTGACAGTGAGCGAAGAAATCCAAGATTTCCAGTTGCATAGCACAAATGCCTCAAGACTGATGATGTTTTATTTCCAGAAACAACCACACCCAACTTAACCAACTGGAGTAGGTACCCAACATATTTTAGTTCACTGCCATCGCCAGAAACTGCAATATGAGATATCACCTGCAACTCTGTCATGTCCCCGATGCGTTTGGGCATTGCGACGGTAGAAAGCTCTTCATGAGTCCAGCGGCCAGCAAGTAGAAGCTTTAGCTTTGGCAGAAAAACTGAATTTTTGGCGAATGCCTTTACTTCTGTTTCACGAATGTCCAGGGTCTCTAGGGACAGAAGCTTGTCGAGCTGTTTGGGTAGTTTGGTAATGTCAGTTCTCCGGAGGCTCATGTACTTAAGGTGGAATGCATGGCTGCAAATGATTTTCACATGGTGGTCCTCCACACTATAGCAGTATTCTAGATCAAGCACTTTCAGAAGTCCCAATTGCCTTGACGAAGGAAGTGACTTCAAAACCTGTATAGTGGTACTGTTGCGTGATTGGCTTTCAATGTGATCCGAAGAAGCCAAGTAAAGGTGATTGTTCTTTACAAAGTGATCTTCTCTTGCAATCTGTGTAAAAATGTCAAGGAAGGTGTCATCCCTTCCATACCACTTCACCTTTCCTTTATTAGATATCTTCTTCGGTATAAGAAACCCATGGGCGACAAGCAGATCAAAACAGTGGTCAGCTTCATCCAGTGCACTTAGTCTGCCTCTTTTAGCAGTCATGCCTTCAATTAATGGCCCATCTTCTTACCAATCTTGTCCGTTCAAAGATTGTGTGTTCAGGGAAAATAGACATATATAGCAAACAGTTCTTGCAGTTGCTAGTCAGATTACAGAACTTTAGTACTTGCCTTGCATTGTTCGATGATGCTGTGGTGGAGCTGTCCAGGTTGTCACACAGATTTTGTAACTCGGCCTTGCTCTTGTTAGGATTGACATACAGAGCACGCAGAAACAACCCGACTGGCAAGGGTTTTGAGATAATTTCCTTTAAAATGGGCTGCAGCTGCTCACCATCCTCCCTCATGTATATTTTCATTAGGCGGTTTGCGTTGCCTAAGTAAAAATGACTACCAGTGTCAAAATCTATGTTAAGGTCTGGACAAAATGATTGGGCCACATCAATTGAAGGTGTGTTGATCACTATGACAACTTTTGCACAGAAATCTCTATAGAACCCGTGCTTGTCGGGAAAAACAGATTTGACGCGGTTCCATAGAGATCTACCCCGGACATCATCAATCACAAGCAAGAACCTTTTACCTTTCAGGCGCAGCTGAAGCTGTGTGATAAGCTCTTGCTCTTCCTTCTCCTTCGGCCGAGTGGTAAGCTCTTCCTCCTCATTCGGCTGAAGCGGTGCGGATTTCAGATCGAGCTCTGATGGACTGTCTAGTGCTGCCAGCATCTTCCGGAGAAATGTGGCCGTTTCAGTCGATTCCTGCCCTAGGCAGATCCAGGCCTTGCAATCAAATAAACTCTCGTAATACTGAGGGTGTGCGCTTCCCACCATAAGTACGGTGCGGTAAGCCTTTCCTACAATGGATTTGCCCTTCCCACTTTTTCCGACAACTGCTATGACATCAAGTCTGTCTGAATTCGGCAATTGTATTCTCTGATAGGGTTGACAGTAGCGTCTAGTAGACGGATACTCCAGGAACGATATCAACTCATGGTAGCCGTTCATGCTGTCGTGAGGATAAAGACGATCAGCCAAGTGGCGTCGTTCAGCATCTTCCTCCTGCTTGGCAGCATCATCTCCGGCAGCTTGCCAACCTGCCTTCTTCATAACCTTTGCAGGATCTCGTTTGGGCACTCTGACGTCGTACCTCATGCGCCTCTTCCCCACCTCGCACGACCGGATCTTGAGCTCCCGGATCTGATTGGCGATGCGGTGACGCGTCGGCAGCGTCCACACCAGCTTTGGCAGCCGGCGCAGGTAGCCTAGGAGGCCTGGCTCCCTGCGGCCAGCGTCGATGCTCCGGATGTACCGATCGACGCTGTTCTGGGAGGCGTAGGCGACCTCCGCGACTTGCTTCATCCACGCTCCGACCTGGTGGTGGTCCTCCTCAACAGCCTCCGCTACGTGCAGGAGGAAGCCGTTCATGCTCTCCATCTCGTCCTTGATGAACTGCACGTCGCGGCGGACGCCACCGAGCAACTGCACCTCATCGACGAGGAGCGATGTGAGACGCCCCAGGAGAGAGTCATGTCTGCCATTCTTCTGGCTGGTGTCTGAGACTATGAGCTGTCGATTCGAGAGACGATGATCGAGTACTATGCAAAGCCGGCCGGCAAGGAGCAGGCGTTTCAATGGAGGATGTCTGGATCCACTCCGGTCTCTCTGGATGGGCGAAGTGGAACTCCAAGGAATTGGTCGTAGCGTGTGCTTTGGTTGGTGGAATGCATGCCAACTCCGGTGACTACGAGAGGCCAACATCTTCATCTTAAACTAACGTCTCCATCTTAAACAAACGCCAGAAGCCAAACTTTGGTTGGTGAAAATTCGAGCTGTT
This sequence comes from Aegilops bicornis, assembly GCA_021605145.1. Classification (NCBI taxonomy): domain Eukaryota; kingdom Viridiplantae; phylum Streptophyta; class Magnoliopsida; order Poales; family Poaceae; genus Aegilops; species Aegilops bicornis. Next base: position 870,152,346 of record CM038670.1, on the reverse strand, counting down.
CAGATTTTCAAAGTCTTTCAACCGTATTATAATCATTTAATCTACTAATCTATTTAGTGAAGAGATAAGTTCATGCCCAGTCCGTTTGGTACACTCAACATTTACTCTTCGTTCGGTAGCGCGCACTAATTGGGAATCTTTTGCGATGCTAGCCTTTGCATTGTTCTTCGTAGCTCACCGTCAGATTTAGGGCCTGCCGAAGCAGCCCTCTGCTCCTCACTTTTCAACTCCCTACTCCACGTAGACACGGAGCGTCACTTCGGCCGCTCCGAGAAAATGGCGTACTGGCCGCTCCGCTCCGCTTCGAGGAAAGCGTGAAGCTAACGCGTTCGGTGCCACACTGGCTGCTCCAGGAGCGGTGTTGCGGAGCCAAGGGCTGCCGAACACGCTCTTAGAAATTTGCTGTTGCCGGCAAGGGTGGCTGATTGATTAGCTTGGTTCTCCATATGTCTTCTCGCCAGGTGGCGACCGGCGTCGGGTGCGCCAGGTGCGGTCCATGCAGAGCGTGGGCGCGCGCGCGTGTGTGTGTCCCGGCGTGAGTCCGTGCTCGTGTTCGTTGCGTGAAGGAGCTGCATGCATGAGGGCCGTTGTGATCTGTTGGAGCCAGCCGCGTTGCGCGCGCGGCCGTAGCAGTTGGTGCATGCTAGATGGATGAGTAGGTCGTGCGACTGTTGAGGAAGCTTGTCCTGCCTTAGGCTCCAACGAGAGTCATGCAATGAAAGCACACTCACCTTCAAAACCGATGCATTTCAAAGTCCCAAGTTCCTGGATATTGAGTGCTCAGCCATTACCAGTATCAAATTTGTCAAAGAGGCATCTCCTATGCTGAAGAAGTTAGTTTGATCTTCTACTCGTGAACAGTCTCTTTCTGGGATTGAGGACCTTCCAAGTTTCCGAGAGCTCAAGTTGACAGGCATCTTTGACTTGCAAAGTGTGGAACAAGCAATGACTACCTGGTACCTTCGGAAACTCTTTCGGTGTCCAAATATCATCGTCCTATATATCAATCTTTACCTTCGGACCATCCCGGAGCTCCTCGTCATTTCCATGATCTAATCAGGGACTCCGAACAACATTCGGTCACCAAATTATATAACTCATATAATACTATATCGCCGACGAATGTTAAGCGTGCGGACCCTATAGGTTCGAGAACTATGTAGACATGACCGAAACACCTCTCCGGTAAATAACCAATAGCGGAACCTAGATGCCCATATTGGTTCCTACATATTATACGAAGATCTTTATCGGTCGAACCTTATGACAACATACGTAATTTCCTTTGTCTGTCGGTATGTTACTTGCCCGAGATTCGATCGTCGGTATCTCTATACCTAGTTCAATCTCGTTATCGACAAGTCTCTTTACTACGTCCCGTAATACATCATTTTGTAACTAACTCCTTAGTCACTTTGCTTGCAAGCTTCTTGTGATGTGTATTGCCGAGAGATCCCAGAGATACCTCTCTGATACACGGAGTGGCAAATCCTAATCTCCATCCATGCCAACTCAACAGAAACCTTCGGAGATACCTGTAGAGCATCTTTGGAGATACTCCTTGTTCCCATTTTGACCTCTCATAAAAATATTGGCCAAAATTAAATAAGGGAAAATGCATTTTTCCTTTATAAAGCTAATATTCCATTCCTGCCATTTTCTAAAGGAGCTACTATTTTGGTTGCACCTAAAATTCCCAAAATAACGACAAATTTTTAGATCATTTGGAGCTCCTGAGAATAGCTAGCTTTGTTGTAGCTCTTTTAGGTCCAGAAAATTCTAGCTGCCGGCAATCTCCCTCTTCAAGTGTATCTTGCATATTAAGAGAGAAAATGCATTACAATTGCGTCCTAAAGTGAAATATTGATAAAAAACATTATAAATAATCATAGGAAATTATGATGCAAAATGGACATATCGGCCATCCCCATCGAAGAAGGGAAACTCAAACTGCAACGATGGTGGAAACCGAGCAAAGTAATAGCCCCCCATGAACGACCCTCACCGCTGCCTGATATCGAAGGCAGACCCGGGTTCGCAATTCACACGGTGACACCTCCGGATGATCTGTAGTCGTGTCGTGGCTGAATTGCCAGTGTTCGTCGTCACCACGAATGAGTGGCTGCTTGTCGGCCTTGTGCTGAGGCACGTATGCCGCAAGTGGAAGGAAGGGTGACAGATTCGACAGCCGGACCAGCGATGACACCTCCTTCTCCCTCCCCTTGTCCTTCTCTAGAAATTTCACTTGCAAATATCCCACCTTGGCGCGCAACTCCTCGACCGAGTGCTCGATCACTCGCTTCCACCCTTACAACTCAAGGATATCAGGGTGGGTTCCGTCGTTCTTGCTTGACATCACTGGGATCACCGCTGTCAAATTCGCGAGCGCCTTGATTTGTTCCTTCGACATCGTCGCTTTGTCGTGACGGGTTTGGATGACAACGAGGAATCAGGTGGCCAAATTTGAGAAATGTGGTGGGATGAAAGGCTCTAACTACCAAGCATGGCCCCCATATTACACGGGCCATCCCGACGACACGTTTAGCCCGTTGGCCCATGTAGAATCCTGCCTATTGGGCTGTTTTGAGCCTATATTCAGCCTATTGGGCTGTATAAAAATAAAAAATAAACAAGCCAGTGTGCCGGCACGCATGCCAAGCCTCTTGGGCCATGGGCCGGGCACACGGGCTGTCCGCCAACACGCCAGGGCCGGCCCATTTGGCCAGGTCTGCCGGCCACCAGCCCACCACCACTCTCGTTGTGTCTCTGACCCTCCGCCCCAATCGATTGGGTTGGGTTGGGTTTGCGATGACGGTGGCCGCCGCTCGCTGCCTCATTCTCACCCCCACCGTCTCCACCTCCTTCTCCTCCGCCGCGCTCCGGCTCCCAAGGATCGCCCGCCGCCGCCCGCTCTCTTGCTCGGCCTCGCCGCTCGCCGTGTTCGCCACCATGGACACGCCGCCTGAGGGCTACCGCACCAACGTCGGCATCTGCCTCGCCGACCCCTCCCTCACCAAGGCACCCCCCCTCCCCTCCCCCGCTCCTCCTCCCCCGTTGACACCCTCGACGCCCCCCTCTCTCACTAATCGCTTCTCTCCCCCCGCAGATCTTCTCCGCGTCCAGGATCGACATCCCCACCGCGTGGCAGATGCCTCAGGTAGTACTAAAACAACAGTTTTGACGACCAGTGGAAGTCTAATTATCGATTACTATCGTTGCTGCTGCATCCTGCTACACGTATTACCGGCCCGTTGTTGACTTGCCGAGTGTTCTGTGTGGCCACAGGGTGGGATAGACCCAGGGGAAGAGCCGCGAGCAGCTGCCATTAGGGAACTGAGGGAAGAAACCGGTGTTAGATCTGCCGAGATTGTCGCCGAGGTCAGTCGGCACTCGGCACTCCTTCACTTTCTTCACATCTTCTTATAATCATGTTTTACTTCGAGGCATATACTAGAAATGAATTGGCCAATTTCAACCCTACTAAGTAGTGATAAGTCTCTAGTGTGTAGTGTCCCTCTGCTCCCAATATGCAGCTGGGTGAATTTGTTTTCATAACGCAAAGGTTTCTTGCTGATCGCGTTGCGTGTGTCCGTGTAGGCCCCCAATTGGTTAACATATGATTTCCCCGCGGATGTGAAAGACAAGCTGAATGCTAGGTGGGGAACCAACTGGAAGGGCCAGGCTCAGAAGTGGTAAGCCCGCTGGATTGCTTGAGCTAAGAATGATGTTTAGTAACAAAAGTTTGTTGTGGCTTTCTACCTGAAAGGAAAGCCCTACAAGAATCATTTTAATGCACAGGCATAGCAGTTGACACTTGACAAACAGAATACTCCAACCCCAAGATACAGCCGCGTAGCCATGGCCGTTGCACATCTTTCTCTGCCAAACCACCACACTATCATTCATGCCGTGTAGTGATTCACGAAGTAAATCTGATGTCAGTTAAGTTGTCAGCAAAATCCATTAAAAATATGTCGCACAATAATAGTCCATGATTATATCATAACATGCCTTACTATATGCATCCATACTAACATCTGAACATGCTTCATTATCCATTAAACTTTATCCATTATAGGCTCACAGCTACCATGGAAGATGATTGTATATGCCCTAGTTGTATGTAACATACATGTTACAAATCCATTTCAACCTTTTGTATTGTTAGAAGTCAGAGAGTTTAACACCTTGTATGCATGCTTCTCTACATTTCAACCTAACATACATGATGCTCCTCTACAGTTCAACTTGCAATTGTTAATAAGTCATTCACTGGATGCACTTGTATGCATGTGCGGAGTATGCTGTGCACACTTGTCTTGCACGCTGTGCATGTGCACATACATGTCTCCAGCTGTAGTACATTGGAAAAAATTATATGAGATGCATAGACAAAAATTCAATACGAAGCTCCTTATGAGGGCATGGGTAGGAAAGTCTGAGGAGACATTAAACTGTGAGATGAACATCTTGAATCTATCCAACCACTCACATGCACCCAAGGTCATGCTTGTACTGATCTGAAGTTTCGGTAATGCATCCGTTGGTAATGCAAGCTTCCTACTGAATTTGAGTCCAGGACATGTAGTTCCCCGTAGCCTGTAACAGATAGTCAATTTTGGTGCTCAGTAGAACTGTCGGATTCCTAGTGGTCGATTGTTAAGCTACTGGAAGTCAAAAGGCAGAACTTACTGCAGTAAGGTCGAGTTATTTCTTTATGTTGGATCGAAATAGAAACACAATTCATGTGTGAGTGATTGAAACTCTTTCTATGTTATGCATCGGCTGTCATCTCCTGATGCTGTCTAATGATTTTGATAGCTTAGTATTGGATACATTCCTATTATCTTTCACAATGGCTCATGTCACTTACTGGTATGAATTTTATGGTTGGTAGTTGGTATGTGTGGCTATCCAAATTTGGGCTGGAGATATTTCCATGGATGTATGCTACAGTGGCCAGCCTACTTATGCTATCTCCTCACCTCTCTCAAACTCTTCCATTTAGTCTTAGGGTTGGGCCCAGTCAGACTCGTGTAGGTTGGAACTTGTTCAGGTGTTCTTCGGAGTTAATTACTGTCAGTGAAATAATCAATTTCCGCCCATCGTTCTTTATTGAAATCTCAATCGAAATACACAAGACATTTAGGAGCTGATCAGATCTGTACGTTAACCGTGTACTTCGAATGAGCAGGTTTCTATTTAGGCTTACCGGGGGTGATGACGAGATCAACCTGATGGGCGATGGATCTGAGAAGCCGGAGTTCTCCGAGTGGGCGTGGATGACCCCTCAGCAAGTGATTGAGAAGGTGGTCCATTTATTCCAGCCCGATAATAACACCCGATCCCTCCTGTTCCTTGAATCTGGGGCGCCTACTAACACAGTTTCCATGTCGAACTCACGCACAGGCTGTTGATTTCAAGAAACCTGTCTACGAGGAGACACTGAAGCACTTCGCCCCATATCTACAGTCAGATCCACCAGCTTCGTCGTAGACTTTGCAGTCTCCCACGGGCTTTATACGTAGAGGGGCTGTGCCATGAATAATTTCTCAAAAATGTATTGGGGCCGCGGAGTATTTCCAGAACGTCTGGCGTATCGCCGCTGACTGCTATCCCGGCATTGGATCCCCGTTAGCCTGATCATGCGCAACGAGATGAGTACGTTGTTGTCGCAATAATAATCGGGCTACAGTTCCCTCCTTGGTTCTAGTTCTGGCAAATCTTGGTACCGTGCAACATGGACACGAGCAGGGCCTGATACTTTTTTGGCCAGGAGAAAACAGCATCGCTGCTGCTGTCGCCCCGGCTCAGATCAACAGGTGGTAGAGCCTTCTTTAGCTCTTGTTAGGCGCCGATTCCGGTGATCTTTTCGTGTCCTCGGGGACCAAATGCCTGAATTGAAGCGTCCTGGCTGTTGGCCATGGCCTTTTGGTTTGCTGTGGTGTGGTGTGGTGTGGGAGCACGGAGGACAATCAAGCCCTCCACGCTCTCTCTGCGGCATGATACTGTCTGTGAATCTGTCCCAGTGTCCCGTGGCCGTGGCCGTGGGAGGAGGGGTTGCAGTAATGCCATGCGATGTGGTTAGGTTAGGTGAGGGAGGTGGATGGGGGTCGGCGACGGCGGCGGCGGCGCGCGTGGAGCATGGGAGCTGTTAAATGCCGCCGTTATAAAGGTTGGCTGGGCCTCCTCGCCGGCGGGAATGAAAGCAATGTCTCGCTGTGCGTTCTCCTTTCGCCTTTCCTTGATGAACTGCCCGTGCCATGCCGTGGCTTTCAATCTGTGCCCTTTGCGACCGCGCCGGCTGTTCTCTGCTCTGTTTGATGGTGGTAAACGGATACTTGCAATGCAATGCACCTGGACAAAAGCCGCAGCGTTCGTGAACCCACCCAAAGCGGATTACCGGAGAAGCTGCCTGTCTGACGACGGCAGCACCAGGAAATTTCACTGTTGCCAGCGTTGACGTGTGGTGGTATAACGGGGCTCTCTTCGTGTCGGTGTCGACGTGTCATGTTGTGGAGGTCACGGTGTCGACGTGTCTGTCGACGTGTCATGATATAGGGGGGGCAAAGAAGCAAGAATCAAGTCTCACACTCACGAACATACATTTTTGAATAACATCACATGTATAATTTGTCTTAGTTATACAAGTCACAAGAATAAATGTTGTGTATTCGCAAAAAAAAACAATAAATGTTGTCAGACTGTTTGTTTAGATTTAGCTATGCACACATTTATCTATAAGATTTATAAAAGTTACTCCCTCAGTCCCATATTAAGTATGGAGAGAGTATAATCTGCATTATTCTTAATTCCTCTCAAGGTTAAACTAGATAATATTGTATAGCTAAATGGAAGAACAGATAAATTAGATCTATATCTCATCTCAGTAGATGTAGTAATTAACTATTCTTATGAATTAAGTTATTTAAAATTGATGCATCAAAGAGTAGATTAGCTGTATATATGTACCTTAAGAAACGATAGCCAGAGAGTTCGCTTGACGGCGCCATCTGCGTGCGGAACGCCGGCGACGGCAAAAAGAGGCCGCCGTTGCAGGACTACTAAATGGACAGATTGGAATACATGGATGCTCACAGCAGGTCTCCAATCTCTGGCGTCCCTCCGTGTGCTCGTATGTGAATATGTGATTGTGGACGGCGGTGAGGCGAACGGCGGCAAGTGGCCACGGGAAGCGCACTAGACCTAGACTTCCGTATAGCAGCGAGACGCAGATACACGGTCGATCTGATCGGATGCCGATTTGATGATTCTGATTGATGGCATGGCAAAACAAACGGCACAGGGCAATGCCACGATGTCACATGGGCTGGGCTTTTAGTTCGGTACGTTGTTGATCAAGCTTGGGCTAATTAAGTTAATTATTACTCCCGGCCATTAGCACAGCAACAGTACATATACGTACATAGTACCACACTGCTCGTTGAAAGTCATTGGGGGGTGCGATCGGTTGGGGGGTGTCTAGCCCCTGCTCGCACCCCCCTGTCTCCGCCCCTGGAGGTGGAGGACAAGGAGGCCGCACAACCACAAGGGGAGCTTCAATGATTGCCGTGCCCGTGCCGCTGCCCTGCCACCGCGGCGTCCCTCCGTCCGCCAGCCAGAGCTTCTCCGGTGCCACCCACATGTCCATGTCCACGCACGCATGTCTCTCCTTCCCTCCACATGCACAACCCCGATTAATCAATCACAAGTTGGGCAATAATTCCCGCGCAACCACGTACATGACGACGATGGACATGTATCATGTACGTATCATCATAATTCATACCACATGCGCGTACAAAGATCGATCGCAGGCACTGGCACACACACTGTGTGCAGCATGTGACTACTTTCTTCCTGGCAAATGTCTACGTACGTATGAATGCCTACTTGCTCGCAAAAAAAGAAAAGGAAAATGCCTGCTTGGCAGAGAGAAGAAACCTCTACATTCCTAGCCGATCGATAATGCTGACGGCCCAACCGACAGCAACGTGCATCCAAACGTTGCCCTTTTTCTCCCGGATGTATCCAAGGCCGGACGTAGGGCTTGACGCAGATGGGCCACCTGACAGAGCGACTGATTGGAACCATAACCACCCGTGATGTACACATACATACATACATACACGGCCGGTACCGCGGCGTACAGTACAGTACAAATACGACGGACGGCGACACGAGCACGGGATGGCAGGCAGCAGATAGCAGGTGGGCGGTCTCATTATACGTGACGTATACATACGCTCTACAATACGAACGTGCTGGTACCTGCCGGAACCATCTCGCAAACACACACCCAACAGCAGGTAGGTTCTCGAATTAGCAGTACAAAACATCAGTACTGCTCCTCACTCCGCACTCTACACCACACTGCCGGCCTCTCTAGTTAGCTTGGCTTAGACCAGCTTCCACTAATTGCTCACCAGCAACGCAATGGCGTCCGGCTCAAGCTTAACAAAGGACGGAGCATCTCACGTGGAGGGTACAAATTAGCTCGGCATTATTCTGACCTAATGCACGCTCGTACATAGAGATAGATCGAGTGCCCAACACTTGATGTGCGTGTACTGCTAATTAGCAGCAGCTAAGCTAAGCTAGGATAAGCTAAGCATGGACCAGAGCAGAGGTACGTCGCTTTTGCTCTACTCCGTCGGCCACGCAGTTATTGCACGCCAGCTGGGACGACAGCCACGTGGCCAGGGAGACACATCATCATCATCATCATCATCATCATTAAACAACAAATCATCGATGCCGTGGATGGATGATTCCTCGACAACGACACTCGATTAACCCCGGTAATCAACTCGCTTTCAGCGCCACAGAGAAGAAGAAGGCCACTGGAGTCACTTTCAGCCCAGGAAGAAGACTCCTAGCAGCCAACGTCAGTGGTTAATAGGAGTGTACGCAAGTGAGCCACAGCTAAGCAAGGGTCACTGGCCTCACATCAAGTGTGCATTTTTCAAGCGCCACTTGTCAGATAACTACAGCTGCAGAAGAGAACCTGAATGAAGATCAGCATTCTCCAGCTACTGGTGCTGCAGATTTGTTTGCTTGCTTGCTTCAATGGTGGTGGTGGATTAGATTTGTTTTGTAGCAACAATAATTGAAGTGTTGCTATGATTATTATTGTTATGTTATACAATGGGGCATGGGAGATCAAGTGTGCAGAGCCTGAGAAGATTGGTGCAAGCCTGGAGTATTACTTGCTGCCCCCTCAACAGTGCATACATGGCCCATGAATCATGGTGGACGGCATGGAGGATCACAGGTGATGTCCCCCTTTGGCCTTTGCAGCCATGAGGACCCAGAACCAGATGCCATTGCAAAGCAGAGGAGAGAATTCTTCCAGGTACAGGGGTCAATCAGAGAAGCATTATATGATATGATTTGATTGCTAGGTAAAGCCAGAAGCTTCAGCCTCAAGACTGGAATAACGGAAAAAAGGCGACCAACCAATCCATCCATCCTACGGTAGTACCCAGTTGAACAAAAAGGAGAACAAAAACGAGATGTCTATCTACAGCGGCGGCGGCAGAAGCACAAGCACATGGACGACGACGAACGACGAACTCCTTTAACTTTACCTACAAGAACGAACGAACGCTGTGCGAAAGCAGGGGAGGGAGGTCCGGGGAGAGGCAATGTACTTATTTCTTGTAGACATGGTGGCGATGACGACGATGGCGATGATCGATGATGCTTCACCGGCCGTCGGCGGAGGTGAAGGACTCGGCGAACCCGGCGGGCCGGGCGGGGATGCTGCCCTTGCTGTCTTCCAGGCTCAGGCTCATGATGCTTCCGTCCGTCATGCTCGCCTCCGACTCCTGCCACCCCTTCACCATCTGGAGCAGCGGCAGGTGCAGGTCGATGCCCATGTAGTCCTCCGCCTCGTTGCTCGACGGCTTCCACTTCTCCACCATGGGCACCAGCACCGTCACGGCGTGCCCCATGTCCGGCCGCTGCGAGGGCTCCCGGGAGGTGCAGTGGCCGGCCAGCTCCGCGACCACCGAGATGCTCTCGAAAATCTCGTCGGTCACCTCCAGGGTCGGGTCGATGGCTGCCCTGAACTTCTCTTCGTCCTTCCTTATCTGACCGAACCACGAGGCCAGGTACCGGGTTTCCTCGTCGATGCGTCTCTCGTCAATGGCCGTCATTCCGGTTATCAGCTCCATCAGCACCACCCCGAAGCTGAAAACATCTGCTTTCGTCGTGATTTTTCCGGTCACTGCAGTGATCATGTGCAACAGCTTATCAGACACACATTCAGGAATCATGATAAACATAAATAACACGGAAATGATAAATACTTGGTAGTAAATTTCTCATCATGGAAGCTTTTATTTTATGTGCTGCATCAAAAGGTGGTTCAAACTTCACAATATTGGACAAAGATACATGTTCTATTGATAGAAGAATTGGTGTATAAACTTGTGCAGTAGTAATTTGCAAGTTAGTGGTCACAGGGTTCCCAGATAAAATGACCAGTTCATCAAACATTTCCAATGTCATTATCAAATCAACTCGGCTATATCTTACATGAGGTTACTTACACTGGGATTTCAATCAGAATGACCAGTTCAAAAAAAATTGCAAGATAATTGCCACATCAATTCAGTTTTTCAGTTCTCTACTAAATCTAGATGAGGTTATTTACACAGCAAAGGATTCACAGGGTCGCCGTATACTTAATAAAGCATGCTAAAAAAATTAACACCTGATGGTCAGAAGTAAAACAGAAGTTGCAGAACTAAGCAGGGCAAAACAAGTCGAAGTATTTCATACCAGCATATTCAGGCGCCAAGTATCCAAAAGTTCCAGCGAGTCTGGTTGCCACAGAGAAGTTCCCGTCCGGCGCAGATTTAAGGAGCCCGAAATCCGACACCTTTGCTCGGAAATCATCGCCCAGTAGAATGTTTGCCGACTTAAGATCCCTGTGAATGTAGCACTGCTGCGCGAGGGTGTGAAGATACTCCATGCCGCGAGCAACATCCAGGGCGATGTTGAGCCTCTTCTTCCAAGAGAGTGGCTCCAGCTCATGCTGCTTCCAGTGGAACAGATGCTTGCTCAGAGCTCCGTTGGACATGTGCTCGTAGACCAGCAGCCTTTCATTCCCTTCGATGCCGTAGCCCATTATCGACACCAGGTTGCGGTGCCGGACCTTGGTTAGGATGGCAATCTCTGCTTGGAACTCATCGAGGGCCTTGTTGCTGATCACCGAGGACTCCATCCTCTTCACAGCAATCATGGTGCCGTCGTGCAGCACCCCTTTGTAAACGACGCCGAATCCGCCACGGCCGAAAGCACATTGTCCGTGCAAAGTTCTTGGTGGCACAACGAAGAACCTGCACGGAGATGACAAAATTGCGCGCCTCGATCATGTGGATGTCACTATCCCGGCTGCTGGTTCCGCTTGACGTCGCGCCGAAGCTGTCATTGCTAGTCATGACAATCTTGACCAAGTTGTCTGGGCCAGAACTGTTTCGGGGGTGGACGACGACAGAGGAGGTCGCCTGTGGCTGAACCGAGGACCCATTTTTCTTGCAGAAGAGCACCACAGCACCCAGGGACAGCAGAGCCACCACGCCGATCGCAACTGGAATGGTGGTAGCCAACAAAATTTTGCTCTTCTTGTTCCCTTGGCCAGGAGAGGCGGCCCCTTGGCGTTGTGAGCCCGGCACGCCAGGCGTCGTTGGTGAATGAGGAGCGTCCTTGGGAGCAGAACCACCCGGCGACGTCTTCGTGTTGAAGTTTGGATTGCCAGTGAGAATGACATTCACGTCCGGTCTGAAGGCAGGCAGTGGCCCATTCAGGTCGTTCATGCCCAAATCGAGCTTCTTTAGCAGCTTGAGGCCGGTGAGGCTGTCCGGCACATGCCCGGTGAGGTTATTGCTATCCAGCCTGATGTCCGAGAGCGCAGAGAGGTCTCCGAGGCTCTTGCTGATGGTGCCGTTGAGGCCAGAGGACGGCAGATTGAGCACCGACACCTTCCCCTGAGAGCAGGTGACGCCCAGCCAGCCCTTGCAAGGGTCGTTCCCGGACCATGAACTGGTCAGCTTGACGGGGTAACCAGCCTCGGCCTGGAACTGGAGCAATGGCATGACCTCCGGCGCGCACTTGTCACCGGGCTTGTCGGCGCAGAACCCGTTATGGGAGATGCTGAGATTGCCGGCCTTGAGCGCCGGGGCGGGGCCGACGAGGTTGTTGTTGTCGAGCTTGACGTCGCGGAGCAGCGGCAGGGCGGTGAGGCCGGGCGGCACGAGGCCGACGAGGTCGTTGTTGTTGAGCCAGAGGGCGGCGAGCTGCTTGCAGTTGGAGATGGCGTCGGGGATGGGGCCGGTGAACTGGTTGCCGTGCAGCCAGGCCTGCTGGAGGTCGGCCATCCCGGCGAGCACGTCGAGCGTGCCGGAGAGCTTGGCCTCGCCGAGCTGGTTGTTGAGCCAGAGCTTCTGGACGCCGGACCCTGCGAAGGTGCCCGGGATGGGGCCGGAGAGCCTGTTGTAGGAGAGGGTGAGCATCTGCAGCCCGCTCATGCCCCCGAGGAAGCCCGGGATCCCGCCGACGAGGCTGCAGTTGGTGAGGCGCAGGCTCTGCAGCTGCGGCGAGGAGGCGGCGAGCGCGGCCGGGATCTCCCAGCCGCCGGCGGTCCTGTTGAGCGGGTTGTTGTCGAGGCAGATCTCCTCGAGGCTGTCGAGGCCGTCGAAGAAGTCGTTGGGGAGGGCGGAGAAGGCGTTGTCGTTGAGGTAGGCGTGGCGGAGGGCCGCCATGCCGCGGAAGGAGGGGAGCGGGCCGGAGAGCGCGTTGGTCTGGAGGCTGAGGTCCTGGAGCGCGTCGAGGGAGGAGAAGGAGGGCGGCAGGGCGCCGGCGAGGCCGATGCCCTTGAGGTCGAGGTTGTTGACCCGGCCGTCGCGGTCGCAGGAGACGTGGTCCCACCCCTTGCCGCCGCCGCACGGGTCGGCGCCCTTGGGCCAGCCGAGGAGCTCCGGGTTTGTGAGGGAGCGGCGCAGGTCCTCCAGCACCGCCAGGTCGCCCGGGTGGATCGTCGCCGCCGTGGCCACCCCGCCGCCGAGCATGGCGGCCGCGGCGAGGAGGAGGAGGAGGAGCGGTGGCGTGGCCATGGGGGGCTGCTACGGGTCGGGGTGCATTGGCGGCGGCGCGGCGGGGTTGGGCTGCGGTGGCGGTGGCGTCGGCGGTGGGGTGGGGAGGAAGGGAGGGATGGGGATGGGGGTGGGGATAAGCGGCGAGGTGAGGGGGATTTGCCTCGTGCTTTGGCGTGGTTTCCTTTGAGAGTCGCTCGCGCGCTGTGGTCGGCAGTGTCGCCGGGAATGTGATGCCTCGCTGTCGTGTCGTGTCCACTCGGCCCGGCCCCGACCCGACCTTGACTCGTTTCTCCTTTTTGTCTCCTGCCAGTCCTCCTCATGGCTCGCTTGCTGCTGGTGTTTTCACTTGAATTTTTCCAGTGAAACCACAGCTTTTTTTTTTCCAGCTTTGGCTTTATTTTATTTTAGTCACGCCAACGCCACGCCGCTCTTTTCCTTTGCCTTTTGGTTATCCCTCCCCCGGCTGCTTTTCGTTGGTTGTGAACGTGATTGTTTTTTCGTTTCGTCTTTCGAGGCGCGTGTGTACTAGTGCTGCTGCAGCTGTTTGTACACGTGTTGGACCCCGTTCGTGCTGGACTGGACACACTCTGCCAGTTAAGGTTGTTGATTACTAGTGGTAGGTGCCATTAGGATGAAAGAATACACGGGCAGGGAGGATGATTCTTTGTTGAGCGCAGGAAGGGGCGGGCAGGGCGGCGTAGGCGGGAAAGGCGCCGGAGATGGCTGCCAAATCGGCCCGGGCCACCGGCACAGCCAGCATGGCCATCCCCCACCCCGCCCCACCATGGCTGGACGCACGCACACACGGATGAGGCAACAATCTTTAAAGCGCCGTGTCGGTGGCGGTCACAGTTCATTTCCGTCCATCATCCATTGATTTACTTGCCATTTTACCATGCTGCCTGCTGATACGCGGTGAAAACGTATACTACCCGCGTGATGCGATTGATTTACTACTTGCCTGCTACTAGTAATACAAGGTGATAATGTACATCCGCGTGATCGACCCGTCCAGCGAATCGAATCCAATCGGCGGGCAATCAATTACTAGTACGTATTATTACTGCCTGCATCTGCATGCAGGCCGGCGAGTACGTACGACTGGTTGATTGCACTGCGTAATGTAGGCAGGTAATCAGTCGAATCGAATCAAATCAAGCGGATCCATGTTTACCATGGACGCCAGCTGCTGCGGATCACGTCGGTCCCGATTAACCAGCCTCTGCGGGTCTTTCTTTTCCTTCCGGAGGAAGACAAGAACCACCGACGACGGCATCGGGGAGTGTCAGACACGCAGATTCCGACGCCATCGGTGCCTGCCTGCCGATTCGGGCGATTGGTTTGGTGCTGGCCTGACAGACATGCCGCCCCGCCAAGTCTTTCTCGTACCGGATCGGATGCAAACCTTCTTCTCTGCGTTTTCTCCTCGCTGTCTGTCCCTCCACTTCCAGTCTCGTCTCGGTAGGACCCGGCACGCGCTGTCTGCCCACCGTTTACGCTTACGTGCTTCCACTCGCTCACTCCTCACACCACCTGCGTGACAACCGGTCCCGCTGCCTCGCTCGCAACCACTCGGCCTCCCCCCGCCTTAGAGCATCTTTAGCGGACCCTTAAAAACGGTCAAACTTGTAAAAAATAAGGCATTACAGTTTCGGTCAAAAAAGGTTCCTAGTAGATTTAGTAAAGTTTGATCGATCCTTAAATTTTTTTAAGGGTCATCGAGAATCCGTCCGCGAGAACCTCGTATGTACAGGTTGGAAGGCAATATACGGTTCAGCCCGTAAACGGCCAAACCGCATCGGAGCAGATTTGCCGCCGCGGAACTGGCCAGAATCAACCCGAAACTCGCCGGAATCCGTCGCCGCACATCGGAAAAGGTCATCGCACGCCAGAATTTGTCACTTCCGGTCCAAAATGTGGTCGGCTCGACCTTCACCGCCAAGGCAATGCCGGCCACGGGCGAGGCGGAGCAGGAGAAGGGCAGGAGAGGCGTGGTCGGGGCGGGGGACGGGTGGCATGGCCGAGGCGTAGCGCGGCCGGAGCGAGACGGTTGCTTGTTGTATCGTTCCGCATACAGTTCGTAATATGGTATCTGCTCTTTTCGGCCCAGTTTCGCACAGTAAAAACCGTTTAAAGGGCCCTTTGAACGTGTTTTTAAGGGTTGGCTTGTAAGGGTTCTGCTAGAGATGCGCTTACGCGGCTCTTGTTGACGTGCTAGGGCAGGGCTCGTCATTCACGGTGCTTGTAGCCTCGCCGCCACCATCAAAGCACCACCCACCGCCGTTCGCATCCCTCGTCATCGCCGCCTCGTTTACAGCTCCTGCCGTGCACCAGGTGCGCCACATGCCACCCTCGCCGTCGACGCACGCCTCGCGGGTGCATGCCCGCTCGCACCGCCGTTGTCTCTTGGTCACCACTTCCACCCGCCACCAATGTCGCAAAACAACTCATTGGTTGAAGCTTTGCGGTTGTCAGTTGCAGTAGTCAGGACTCCACCCCCCGTAGTCGCCGCACAACAACTCTCATTCGATTGCAGCAAAAAAATCCTTTGGTCCCAGCTTCTACTGTTGCTGGTTGCAGCCATCTCGAGCACCATGGTTATCCGCCGCGACACCACGGTACAGCATGGTAGCACCACTACCGTCGGTTGAAGCAAGATAGATAGCTGGTCCCAGCACCGCGCCTTATCGGTCGTAGCATCTGCATAGCATGGAAGTCGCCATTGCAACATCGCGCCTCACCAGTTCCAATATGTGACTGGCATGGTTGCAGCACGTGATTCCCGCAGCCCCACAACATGTGCGTTGTCGTTGTTACTTTGGTGAAGCTGGGAAAAGGGAAGAGGGACGGGTGGCCATGGCCATGGCGATCGGCTGCAGTGCGAACACCTTCATAGCAGGCCATGGTTTGTTTCTACTTGGAGCAGCCTGAGGTCATCCTTTGCCACACACGAGGTGGTGTCTGGTAGCACAGGTGAGCCTCACGCGGCATGATGGGATCCTCTCGCATCAGGGTGGCCACACACATGAAGAAGGTCGGGCGGGCGTGTGCTAGCGATTGGAGTTTTAGAGGACTGAGAGGTGTGGCGTCCACAACTCTCCGTCTTACCACCGCTCGGTCGCTTTTAACCCCTTCCCTATCGACCATGGATGGACGACATTCATCCTTGCGGTACTCGCTCGATGACCACATAAAGTTTGTGAAGTCTCTGGAGTTGTCCTCTCGGTTCAAGAACGTGGAAGAGATGCATAAAGAGGCAGATGTTGTGACGTTGAAGGCGACGAAGACCCAACCGAAGGAACTATGTCACTGGACATACTGCTCTGGGTGATAGTTGAGGCCGAATCGGTCGATTCAGGTCAGAGAGCTAGATGGGCCAAGTACATCTCTCTAGCGCTCCTGTTGACCAGGTTGTCGTCGCATTGGCGCCGGCCACCATCGTTCTGGAGGACGACGACGAAGAGGAGATGGTGGATGCTGGCAATGGCGAGCCAGTGGAGATAGAGGATGCTGGCATTGCTGAAGCGGCCGAGATGATGGTCGGGGCCCCTGAGCCAAGCTACCATACAATGCCCTTGAAGGTCGACAATTACAAGCCTAAGGCTACCGTCGTTCCAAGCGCCTCCAGGCTCGTCGCGACTAGGCTCTACTGCTCGATTTGAATGGATGTAAGTAGACTGTGCTCGATTAACCCATGTTCTCATTCAAACTGCTCAAATGCCTAATTGGATATGATGTGTTCGGTTCCAAATCAAAGCCTGCAGATTTGATGCATAAATCGAGTCGCGAACGGTATAATTGATGCGTAAATCGAATGCGCACATGCTAATTAATGTCATCGGGGACAGAGGGGCATTACCGCCAATGACGAACACATGCCTGAGCAGTGATGAAGCCGATGCTCATCGTCCAGATCTTGGCTTTGATGCTCGCCGCCCTGCCTCGCCGTCCAGATCTCGTGCTCATAGCCACCGACGTGGGAGTGGAGAGTGGGGAGAGCGAGCGGTGAGAGAAGGGTGAGGATTTATGGTGCCGCTACGGAAAACAATGTGCCGTCTTCGATGTGTTCCCGTGCGTGCAACGGTCTCCACCCACATGGCTTGAGTTGCATCGCTCGGGCCTACCTCTGAAAAACGGCCGATTCAAGCGTTCCTCCGGAGCGAGACCCATAGGTGCTTTAAGGTTGTGCGGGTCAAGATTCTAATGCAACTCGGGCAACCCAACACCCTAAAATTACATCCAGTGGGCCCCATTAAGCCAAATGCAGTCTATCAAACACACCCTACGGCTATGGTCATGTACAGATGAGCTTGAGATTCTTCCCGTGGTTTACACGAAGAGCTCTACGCGCCAAAATGAAAACGGCAGTACCAAATCGGCACGGGGCGTACGCCGCATTTCTGTTCCTTGTTTCAGTAGCCGTCCGAAATCGGCACGGTGCACGCCATTAATGGCGAGCAACGACGAGCAAGTGGAGAGGCGACAGTACGTGAAGTTTCCTCTTTAATTTACCTTGTTTTCTGCTCATCCGTGCTCTCTTCAATGTCCTCACGTCTGCGTGTGGTATGGTTGGGGGTTGCGGCCGCCCGGCCGGCTTCCATCTTCAGTGATGGTAGGAGTACCACTACTACCACTAATAGGTAACAGTGGCAGTACTGTTTGTGTCATCATGGCCATACATGTTTCTCTTCCTGTGATGATGGTGCTGAACTGAATGGGTGGAGTGATTAGCTTTCGGCAGTACAACAAATTAAGCGGACGTGATTTACGCATGGACAGCAGGACGGGGCAGCCATGCATGTGGCTCAATGATTCTGTCCTTGGGGGGCTCACTCCCTGATGGGAATATATACTGTGTCGGCTATGTTCTTGCGCAAAAGAGGAGCCTATCGATGGACTTTTCGGTTTGCAGACAACTGCATCTGTTTGTGCTTGTGTTTCTTTTCTCCTGACGGAGGAGCTGTGATATTAGACGGTTTAATTAATTGCTGTTTACTTAGTGTGGTACATGTCATGGTGAAAGAAGAACGTGTGATCGGTACACTAAAATCTAAGAAAACAGTGCTGCTCCCTGCGTTTTTATTTAGTTTGCACATTAGTTTTGATCTGTCTGATGGAAGACAAACCAGAAACCGGATGGTGTTCGATAACATCTAGACCACATATCTTGACTTGCGACATTCAATCCAAGAGCATCTTTGAACGTGGGTCAAGCCAGGCTCCCTTCCGTGGAGATTGTAACCAGTTGCTTCAGTGGTGTGCTCCTGGTGTGCAGATATCTGTAGTTGATGCCCCCCTCCCCTGTTAAATTATTAATACAAATGTTCAGGTGGGCGATCGCTCCCTGTTGACTTCTAAACTCAAAGCTTTGATCTAAGTCAAAATTTGCAACGTTTCAGTTGGTACGATGTGAAGATATAAATTAAAACATATAAATGTTTATGGCAATAGATATACACGATGTGAAGATATATTGAATGATGATTTTAATGT
This sequence comes from Aegilops bicornis, assembly GCA_021605145.1. Classification (NCBI taxonomy): domain Eukaryota; kingdom Viridiplantae; phylum Streptophyta; class Magnoliopsida; order Poales; family Poaceae; genus Aegilops; species Aegilops bicornis. The sequence continues at coordinate 870,133,750 of CM038670.1, read as the reverse complement.
CATTCAGTTGGTACAAAATTATCAAAATTTATTTTAAGACAAATCTATCAAGTAAATAAACACAATGGGAATACAATTGAGCAGGGAGAAAGGCACGCATGCATGCCATGCACAGAAAAGAAAAAGAAACTAGACTGGCTGGCCTACCAACTGAGGCACGCACCAAGGCAGTCAATGGGCAGAAACGGAAAGCAACGAACGGTCTAAAGCGAAGACGCAAATTTCGAGGGGGTTTCGTTAGTTCAAGCAACCATGGCAGTCTCTATGATGTTGGTTGAATGGTTGCTGAGTGCTGACCATCAGAATTACTACTACGACCTCATATACTCTCTCTGTCTGAAAATACATGTCATCAAAATGAACAAAAAGGGATGTATATAAAACTAAAATACATCTAGATACATCACCTTTTATTTATTTTGATGACAACTATTTCCGGACAGAGGGAGTACATTACAGGAGTTTTGAAGGAATTCTAAATGATATAAATTTTGTAATAATTTTTTCTTTAATGTCTTTTGGTATGTAGGAATAGATTCCTATTCCTATTCCTATGAAGGATAGGAACCAATCCTTCGTATTTCAAACGGAAAAAAAATATTAGTCTAGACCTAGTGATGAATTCCTATCCTATGAGTCAAATGACACCTTTTTTTATATGAAATAAGATACATGCCATCTCATTTCCTATAGTTTTTCTGTTCCCATGATATTCCTATCTTATAAACCAAAAGAAGCCTACATATACGAGTGTTTACGAAGATAGACGCAACCGAAATTACTTTATGCACATAGTCAGTCACACATGCAGCATATATCAATATATCCGAGTAGTTCACTCGAAATGTCCTTTGGTTCCTGGGTGTATATACTCCTGATATGGAAAAAATAATTAATAATTAAAAATGGTCAAAAAAATTTAGAAGTTTTCTAAAATAAACTTGACTTTCTTTTGCACCAGTATATAAATTTTCATCAATAAAAAACCAGCATTGACTTTAAGGCAAAAGAATAATAATATTATTACAAGTCACTATTCACACTATTTTGGCCGATTTTTTTCTTGAAATGAGGTCAACGGGGGTTTTATTTCAGTGGGATACTTTTAACAAGCACAATGAAACGTCAAGTTTATCTCAAAATTATTTTCACAACTTTTTGACTTTTTATTTAATTATAAAAAAAAGAACAAGATTTCAAAAGGAGGCTCCAGGGCCTGCTTGGCATACACACGCTTGAGGTCAAGTTGGGCAGGTAAATTGACCGACTAATAAATAGTCATGCGAGTTGCGTGCGCAGCCAGTGTTTAATTAGTCATAATCGGTCGGTGCTTTGCATGTTACCATTCCGGTATTTATGCCTGCTGTCTCGTACATCATCGATCGAATACTTTAACGAATCCAGCTAGCTCTAGCTGTGCAGCATTTTGTATGTACTACGCACTACGCAGACATATATTCCGGTATAAATACACATGCCGGGCGACAATCGAGCACATGTGCTGTTAAGTAGATAGATTGACTAAATTGTGTTGTGAATTAGCACACAAATACACTTGTGGTTAATTGAAAACTGCAGCGAAAACAAGTAATCTCAGCACCACATCCTGTACTAACTTAAATATTGTTGCTTAGCACGGAAGGAAACATATGCAGCAGCATATATGGAGGCAGAAAATGTTACTCAGCAGACAAGACACTTCTCAGCCTAGTGTCTTCTGCTAGGAGTAAGTTTTCCTGACAGCATCAAGCATCAACAAAGAGACACCAGATTTTTACGTGGAAAACCCCTCAACTTGAGGAGAAAAACCACGGGCCGAAGCCACCCAAATCCTCTTCCACTATTATCAAATGTGGGATACAACAAGTTCTTCTCTAGACAGCACTAGAGGATATCATACATCAAGATTTCTGAATCTTGGACGAACACAACATGATTTGGAGCTCAAGAACTAGGGATTGGAACAATCTCAGCAAAGATGGTGGAACCGAAGCTTGAAGGAGGCAAGGTAGTGGATCTGGACCATCACAACCTTGGGGAGGAGCTCCCTTTGCTTCTTCCTTCAATCTTCCTCTTCTTCCCTTGCTCTCTTGGTTTCTCTCTTATTCTCTCTTGGAGGATGAACTGATTTTCGTCACTCTTGGTGGTGGCTACTGGATGGAGGGTAAAGCATCCCCATCCACACATGTGCAAAGTCCAAAATGACCCTAGGTCATAACCCTAATGGGTAGTGGGCTTATGCATCTCTTTGGGCTGCCTAAAAGGCCTCAAATGATCATCTCCCCACAGCCCACATGAGGAGGATATCCCAACAAATCTCCCCCTCCGACTCATGAGGGGGGCACCGCCATGCCCACTACGTTGCAACATGCTTGTAGCTTCTCATTTGGTAATATCTTGGTCATCATATCCGAACCATTGTCGTCGGTATGGATTTTCTCAAGTTTCAGCAACTTGGAACTCACAACATCTCAAATCCAATGGTACCTCACATCAATGCGCTTGGTTCGAGAGTGATAGCTTGAATTCTTGGCAAGATGAATAGCACTGACCGTCACAAAATGTAACATACTTCTCTTGCTTCATGCCGAGCTCTTGCAAGAAGTTCTTCATCCACAAAACCTCCTTGCCAAGATCAATCACTGCAATGTACTCACTTACAGAGTTGATGTAGAGACACATTTCTGCAATCTTGATTGCCATGACACTGCTCCCCCTGCATAAGTCATCAGGTATCCGGATGTGGACTTCCTACGATCCTTGTCACCTGCACAATCTGCATCTGGATAGCCCTACAATACAGGATCACCATTTCCAAAGCATAGACAAGATGTAGAAATACCCTTGAGATACCTAAGAATCCACTTCACTCCTTCCCAGTGAGCTTTACCTGGATTTGTCATGAACCGGCTAATAAACCAACTGCATAGGCAATGTCAGGCCTAGTGCATACCATGGCATACATCAAACTGCCCACAACAGATTGGTAAGGTACTTTCCTCATTTCTTCTTTCTCCTTCTTGCTTGTAGGACATTGTTTTGAATTCAGTTTGTGATGGCCTCAAGCGGAGAGATAACAGATTTTGCATCTTTCATATTGAACCTTTCAAGTACCTTCTCAATGTATCTTTCCGTGAGAGCCAAAGCAGCTTCTTTGATCTATCACGGGAGATCTTCATGCCAAGTATTTGCTTAGCTGGTCCTAAATCCTTCATGGAAAATGATTTACTCAATGCCTTCTTGAGGAGAGCAATCCTCTTTGTGCCATTTCCAACAATCAGCATATCATCAACATACAACAAGAGAATAATGAAGTCACCCTCGGCGTACCTCTTCATAAAGACACAATGGTCAGGTTGTGCTTTATGGCAACCAAGCCCAGTCATAAAATACTCAAACTTATTGTACCACTGCCGAGGAGCTTGCTTCAAGCCATACAAGCTCTTCTTCAATTTGCAAACTAAGTGCTCCTTGCCTGCAACCATGAATCCCTCTGGCTGCTCCATGTATATCTCCTCCTCCAGGTCACCATGCAAGAAAGCTGTCTTCACATCAAGTTGTTCAATTTCCAAGTCCATGGTGGCAGCCATGCCAAGCACAACTCGGATCGAAGACATCTTGACCACTGGAGAGAATATCTCACTATAATCAATGCCCTTTTTACATTGAATCCTTTCACAACCAATCTGGCCTTGTACCTTGGATGTGAGGTGTTTTCTTCAGTCTTCACTCTATACACCCACTTGTTCTTGAGTGCTTTCTTGCCCTTTGGCAGTTTCACCAACTCAAAGGTATCATTCTCATACAGGGAATTCATCTCATCCTGCATGGCTTCTGACCATTCTTCCTTGTTCTCATCGACATTGCCTCCTCATAGCATGAGGGCTCACCTGCATCTGTCATCAACACATATTGATGTGGTGGATATTTAGAAGAAGGAATGTGACCTCTTTCACTTCTTCTTTGTTGTCGTGCCGGTGGCGAATCGTGGATTTTCGTTGGCATCATCATTACCAACTTCATCATCATCATCACTTGATGGCTGCTCGTCACTTTGACTTGTACGCCTTGATCAGTTGCATCTCCACTGTCTTCAGTGTCATCATCTCCTCCATGATTGTCATGCACGAGAGGAGGACGGATTGGATCCATGTCAACCTGAGGTGTGTTGGTCATTGGCTTCTCTGGTTTCCCAATATCTTTTATTGTTTCATCTTGAATGAACATCACATCTCGGTTTCTCACAATCTTTCTATTGGCTGGATCCCACAACATGTAGCCAAACTCTTCACTTGGTTGGCCGAGGTAGATGCACTGCTTTGTCTTGCTATCAAGCTTGGATCTCTCGTCCCTTGGAACATGTACAAATGCCCTGCAACCAAAGACCTTCAGGTGCTTGTATGATACCTCCTTCCCTGACCAAACTCTCTCGAGGAATATCACCGCAAGAGGAACGGAGGGAGATAGGTTAACCACATACATAGCATTCATCAATGCTTCAGCCCAAAATGAATTAGGTAAATGAGCATGAGAGAGCATAGCTGTGACCCTCTCTGTGAGTGTCCTGTTCATTCTCTCTGCAAGACCATTGAGCTGGGGTGTCTTTGGTGGATTCTTCTCAAGCCTGATGCCAACATTTCTGCAATACCTTTCAAAAGGACCTCTGTATTCACCACCATTGTCTGATCTCACGCACTTCAGTTTCCTGCCAGTTTCTCTTTCAACTTTGGCATGGAACTCTTTGAAGGCTTCAAACGTTTGGTATTTGTGTTTCAAAGACATACACAAGAACCTTTCTGGAATGGTCATCAATAAAAGTCACAAAGTATAATGCTCCACCATGAGATTTTTCAGTCATGGAGCAAAGTCGATGTGCACAATATCAAGAACATTATCTCGCACGATGTGGAGGGAGTGTACGAAATGCAGCCCTATGTTGTTTGCCCGGCAAAACAATATGCACGTGGTTTTAAGGATATACCTTTCAACTCGTGGAGGTACTCCATGCGAGCAAGAGCATGCATGCCCTTCTCACTCATATGCCCAAGCCTCTTGTGCCACAATTCAACCGAGGTGTCTTTTTCCAAAGAACATTCAACACCTCATTGCACAACTTGGTTTTAGTCACATAGAGATTACCTTGCTTACTTCCTCGAGCCACAATCAAAGAGCCTTTGGTGAGTTTCCATTTTCCTTCACCAAAATAACTAGGATGTTTGATATCATCAAGCTTGCCCACTGACAACAAATTCAGCCTTATGTCTGGAACATGCCTCACATCATCACCAATCTGCAACTTGTGTTTGTTTCAATGCATATAGAGCCCTTGCCAAGAATTGCTGACGAACCACTATTTTCCATCCTCACTTGGCCAGTGACACCACTAGTGTAAGATGTGAAATACTCCTTGTGTGATGTGATGTGGAAGGACGCACCTGAATCCACAACCCAACTCATGGCATCATCACGAACAACACTATAGCAATCTTCATCTTCAATGACTAGATAGTCCTCATCATTGCGTATCATGGCTGAACTGCTCTCACCTTTCGGTTTTCTTTGTGAGTTTCCCTTCTACAAGCTCTTTTTGTACTTCCACTTTTCGCTCTTTATGTGTCCCAGATTGCCACAATGAAAGCAAGTGATATCTTTTCTCTGTTTTGACTTTGATCTCCCCCTGGATTTGCTTTTGCCTTGCTGAAATCTTGTATTGCTGCGTCCACGGTTCTCATTCTTCCCATGGATTTCAGCCACATACGCATCAGAAGAAGAGGCATCACCATTTTCCTTCTTTCTGGCTTCTTCATTCAACATACTGTTCTTCACCATCTCCAAAGTCAGCTTCCCATCCGGAGCTGAATTGCTAAGTGACACAACAAGCGTGTTCCAACTATCGTGCATGGAACTTCAAGAGCAACAATGCTTGCACCTCATCCTCAAAGTTGATCTTCATGGCTGAAAGTTGATTTATATGGCATTGGAAGACATTCAAGTGCTCAATCACACTTGTGCCATCTCGGTACTCAAGCTTTGCAAGTCTTTTGGTAACCGAGGCCTTGTTCATTGATGTCTTCCTCTCATACATGGACTCCAACTTCTGCCACATCTCATAAGCATTTGTGTCATTTGCAACATGGTGGAAAATATTATGGTTGATGTACAACCGAATCATACCTCTCGCCTTTACAGGCAACACTCTCCATTCTTCTTCCATGATACCTGTGGGTATCTTGTCTTTCACAATTGGCTCATACAAATCCTTGCAATAAAGGATGTCTTCCATCATGGGCTTCCATAATGAGTAATTGGAAGAATCAAGTTTTATCATGCCACTTATAGTAGCGCTTTCTTCCAAAGCCATTGTGAGCAGCACTTCCAGCAACAATCAAGCAGCTGGGATTTGCAACTTCTAAGCAACCAAGGCTCTGATGCCACTCTGTTGTGAATTAGCACACAAATACACTTGTGGTTAACTGAAAACTGCAGCGAAAACAAGTAATCTCAGCACCACATCCTGTACTAACTTAAGGATCGTTGCTTAGCACGGAAGGAAACATATGCAGAAGCATATATGGAGGCAGAAAATGTTACTCAGCAGGAAAGACACTCCTCAGCCTAGTGTCTTGTGGTAGGAGTAAGTTTTCCTGACAGCATCAAACATCAACAAAGAGACACCAGATTTTTACGTGGAAAACCCCTCAACTTGAGGAGAAAAACCACGGGCCGAAGCCACCCAAATCCTCTTCCACTATTATCAAATGTGGGATACCACAAGTTCTTCTCTAGACAGCACTAGAGGATCTCATACATCAAGATTTCTGAATCTTGGATGAACACAACAGGGTTTGGAGCTCAAGAACTAGGGATTGAAACAATCTCAGCAAAGATGGTGGAACCGAAGCTTGAAGGAGGCAAGGTAGTGGATCTGGACCATCACAACCTTGGGGAGGAGCTCCCTTTGCTTCTTCCTTCAATCTTCCTCTTCTTCCCTTGCTCTCTTGGTTTCTCTCTTCTTCTCTCTTGGAGGATGAACTGATTTTCGTCACTCTTGATGGTGGCTGCTGGATGGAGGATAAAGCATCCCCATTCACACATGTGCAAAGTCCAAAATGACCCTAGGTCATAACCCTAATGTGTAGTGGGTTTATGCACCTCTTTGGGCTGCCTAAAAGGCCTCAAACGATCATCTCCTCACAACCCACATGAGGAGGATATCCCAATAAATTGTTGAGTCCTTGACCTGAGATTTTTTTTGAGGGGTCCTTGACCTGAAAATGGATACTGCTAGCAGACGAGGACAGTTTGTTTTTAAATCTCCACTCTCAAAGAAACAGTGCAAACACCATTTCACGTTGAAAATCGGCAGGACAGAATAATAAACCAGTGTCCATATATTGGTTGACATATAGGCCTGACCGAGGAGCGTGTTCGTAGGGCGGCGGCCCAATTAGAACTTGCACTCCTGTTTTTTTTCCTTCTGGTTGTCAGGCAATTTTCCTTAAAAACGGCTTCTCTTTTATTGACAGATATGAAAATATCTACTTGCAAGATTAAAATAATCAAGAACTAATTCTTTTTTTTAAAAAAATGTTTCTATACTTTATGAAATGTTCATGATTTGTTTAAAGTTCTTGATTGGATTTTTATTTTATAAAATATTTTTTATTTCAAAATAATGTTCATTTATTCTTTTAAAAACCCAAGATTTTTAAACATATTCACTGATTTTAAATGCATTCTAAAATTATTTTTCTTATAGTTAATTTTGAAAGTGTTCCTGTTTTTTAGAAAAAAATATGATTTGATAAAAGGATAAAAAATAAAAAAAAATAAGAAATTGAAAGAAAACCACGAAAAACAAAAGAAGAAGTACCCTAAAAACAGAAAGATGAAATAAAGAAACACAGAAGTCAAAGGAAAAGAGAAAATCAGGTGAAAATCAAAAACTTTATAACAAATAAAAGCATAGGAATGAAAACGACTAGAATTAAAGAAAACATGCATAATACAACGTTGTTTTTCGGCTTCCTGGGCCGACCCATGATAGCACACAGGGTGTGTGATTGCCAGACACCTTGCCGCAACAAGCCATAAAATAGGAGTTTCCGTTGTTTAGGTCGGACGCCAACCGACTTGCCTTTTGTTGCGGCCATGAGTTGAATAGGAAGCCCAAATGATCTTCTTCTTGGTCGATATCTGTCCACAGGTTTGCATGTTCCACTTTGCGGATGCAACACATTGGTTGTTCTCCGAGTGGTTATCACATACCGATTTTATGAAGGTTTTGGTCACCCTCTGGGTAATTTGGAAAATTTGAAGGGCTTGCGTGCGGTGCATTTTGTCACGATTTTTATTGTGGTGGATTTTTGCTAACCAGGAGACTATTGTGGTGGTTTTATGCATTTAACTCTGCGTTTTCTCCCCCACACGCTGTCCTCCAGTCTGTTTTTTAACGAAATCTCGAAACTGTATCCTTGTTTGCAAATTTTTCAATTTTATCACCGCTCGTTCCCATCGCTCCCTTATGGTTCCATTCACTCCTTCGTCACACATTGTGCGTGACACTATACATGTCGTCTAGCCTCGCAACCGCTCGCCCTCCCCAACCTCCCACGGCTCTAATTGCTCACTCACGAAAAGAGAGAGCACATACGCCAGTGGTGTATCCTGCTGCTTGTGCGTACAATAGATAGATCGGCATGCTAGAGTAGACCTATGGCTATGTCACGAATGCCTGAGCTTGAGATTCTTCCCGCGGCTCGGCTTACACGGAAATCTACGCGCCAAAACCAAAATGGCAGTACCAAATCGGCACGGCAAGCTGTTTACAGCAAGCAGCGTCTCCCTTCCTCGATTTGTATTTTTTTTATGAAAAGGAGGATGACCCCTGGCCTCTGCATCTGGGAGATGCATACGGCCACTTTATTGATTATTCTCAAGGGCGCTTACAAGTATTACAATGATATACGAATCCGCCATCTTAACAACATATGCCACTATTCCTATCCAAATGATGCGGGGTGCTATTTGGGCCACATACCCAGACTACTCACCTAATCTTATCATTAAAAGCGAAGCTCACCGAGCCACATAAGATGCAGGGCATAAACTGGTCTGACGCACTCACATGTGTCGTCGCTGCCATCTTTCACATGTCCGTTTTTAGAACAGATATTGAGGCCATTAATTTGTATGCAGTATGAAATTCGCACGGTGCAACCCATTAATGCATGGCGTGCAAAACGACGAGCTAGAGGACATGCTAGAGTACGTCAAAGTTTGCTCTTTACTCGTTTTTCTCCGCCTGCGTGTTCTCTTCAATCTCCTCACGTATGTCTGGGTTTGGTTGGGGGTTGAGGCCGCCCGGCTTCGATCTTCAGTGATTTTTTAGATAACAACCAGCCAACAATGGCTTCGATGCTCAGTGATGGTAGGAGTACTAGTAATCCTAGGTAACAGTGGCACTAGTCAGTACATCATGGCCATGTTTCACTTTCTATTTCTATGATGATGATGGCGCTGAATGGGCGGAGAGATTAAGTTTACGGTCGGTCGTATACAAATTTTAAGCAGGCATTGATGCGTGGACAACCATGCATCCATGTGGCTCAAATGATTGTGTCCTTGGGAGCTCAGACCTGGCGAGAATAATATACACTGTGTCGGCTGTGCTCATGCGCAAACGAAGGGAAAATCCGTCGAGCGGTTTGCAAATAGAGACTGGGATGTGATATTCTGGACGAGGAGTGCGCCTCTTCGTGTTTTGTTAAATTTTCTGCTGACAAAGGACTGGGGTCAGTGGGATGGGATATCGCTAGACGAGGGAATTAGTTGCACTTACATGCACTAGTAAGTGTGCACGTGTAGCCATGCTCAAAAATATCGGTACTGAAGGTTTATACAATATTCTATCTGCAGATGTACAAGAAGGAACACACGCCCAAGGTGATCGAGGCGGTGCGCGCATTAGTTCAGGCCAATGATTGACCACTTCTGTTGCGAGGGTGCACTTCGGTGTGCTGCCATTGTAGAGAGTTTGTGGGTGTTTGTGGAGTTCGTCTTTGTTGGATACAAGGCATGACCTCCGTTCCTAGGTCTGGGGGCTCTTGTTTCCGGCACAGATGATGTGCCATGAGTTGTTGGGTGTGGCTTTTGCCGGTTTTCCATATTAACCGCGCGTTGTATGGTTTTCAGGTCCGGTTTTCCTATTAACTGAACCATTTTCCCTCTCTTCTATAATGCAAATGCAGAGCACCTGTCATTCATGCTAAAAAAATCATTAAGCAAATCTTAAAAGTTCAAGAACCCAAAGAAAAGGCTAGGAATGTAATGGCTTGTAATTTTAAAGTTTGAAATTTCTTATTTATTCGAGAACTTTGTGCTTAGTCCAGTTGATCCATCTTGTTGACGTTAAGTGGTGGACGTTCACCACCCCTTATATAATTGAAAATGTGCTTAACGGGGAAAGATTGAGCAGAGCGAAACTCTACTTCAGTTCGGATTTTGCTGGGGACAAGTGAGTTGTCCACGTCCGTTTGCGGGTATCCTTCCTAAGTACTAAAACATCATTATTATAACATCACCGAAATTCAAGTCATTGATAAAGCACGCCTATAGAAAATCATAAGTGTACAATTAGTCCAGTTTTTGAAGAATTTTGTAAAGCTAATAGATATAAGTGATACCGACATTTAGTAAAAATAAAACACCATGTGCTGCTTTCCATGTGCTAAGGCGGGACGGAATGGCGACACGCTGCTAATTGAGACATCAGATTTTTGCCGGACCTCATAGATTGGCGATTTGCCATGTGTCATTGGTGCGTCTCTCTCGACCACGCCCTGCCATATTTCCATTTTGGGCAATAAGCGCACGCGCGCGCGTGTGTTTTTTTTTGAAACGAAGGTAAAAGTTTTGCCTCATCGATTAATTAAGAAGAGAATTGCCAGTTAATTCATGAAAAACCAAGCGAAAACCAATACAAACGAAGCATGAACAAACTACTCGCATGGCATGAAACCCCACAACTGCACAGACGTCCATGTTGTGTATTCGGACAGTTTGGCGGGCCGTTTGTGCGATTGTGGGGTTTCATGCCATGTGAGTTGTTTGTTCCTGCTCCCTCTTGCACCGGCTACCGTGGTTGAGTCTTCTGTTGGCTTCATGGATGAGGCGGGTGCGGAGCTCTTTGGTAGCTTCTCGCCCCGTGTTGGGTCTAGTTTGACGCCCCTTGTGTTGCCGGACTCCAAAGGTGAGGCCTCCGCTGAGGTTGTATCTCTGGTGCTGCAGATCATGCCCGAGCTGCAGGTGTTGTGTGGGGAACCTGTTTCGCCTGTGTCGATGGAGCAACTCAAGTTGGGCTCTCTCCAAACTTCGGAGGTAAACCCGATGTCCTCACCACCCCATGCGGAGCCTTGTCAGACTACGGAGGTGGACCTAGTTTCCTCACCACCCCCTGCGGAGCCTTGCCAGACTTTGGAGGTGGACTTGGTGCCCTCACCACCCCCCGTGGAGCCTTGTCAGGGGTTAGACAACCCACCCCTCGACGTCATGGAGCCCGGAGTTTTAGATATTGCTATCCTTCCCTTGTTTACGTCCGTCAGGCAGGTGATGCCTATGAGTGGCATGACCATTGAGCCAGTTGTGTTGGCACCTCCAAATCCAAATGCTCTTTTCGTGAAGGAACTTTGTGATTTGCTAGCCACCATAGATATTGCTAGACCTGTGTCGGTGTCAAAACCGGCGGATCTCAGGTAGGGGGTCCCGAACTGTGCGTCTAGGCGGATGGTAACAGGAGACAAGGGACACGATGTTTTACCCAGGTTCGGGCCCTCTTGATGGAGGTAAAACCCTACGTCCTGCTAGATTAATATTGATGATGTGTGTTACAAGAGTGGATCTACCACGAGATCAAAGAGGCTAAACCCTAGAAGCTAGCCTATGGTATGATTGTCATTCGCCCTATGGACTAAAACCCTCCGGTTTATATAGACACCGGATAGGGTTAGGGTTACACAAAGTCGGTTACAAAGGTAGGAGATCTACATATCCGTATCGCCAAGCTTGCCTTCCACGCCAAGGGAAGTCCCATCCGGACATGGGACGAAGTCTTTAATCTGGTATCTTCATAGTCTTGGAGTCCGGCCGATGATGATAGTTCGGCTATCCGGACACCCCCTAGTCCGGAACTCCCTCAATAGCCCGCGAACCGGGCTTCAAATGACGACGAGTCCGGGCGCGTATATTGTCTTCGGCGTTGCAAAGGCGGGTTCTCCTTCAATCTTCATGTTCCCGTCGAATAGTGTCCGCTTCTTTATAAATGTTGCGCTCCTTGGCTTCTACGCCCAATAATGGCCTTCTTCCACGTGTCGCATTTAATGCGAAAGGCTGGGATATTTTTACATTTTACCCCCTAGCCGTGCGAACAAGCCGCCTATAAGAGAGGCGAGGATCTAGATCCAGCTCACACCATCCTCCATCCACAAGTTCTCATCGAAGCACCTCTGACAAAAATCCATTCCATCATGGATAGCCGACGCGGCTCCTCCTCTCGCGCTCCCAGCCCTAAGCCAGGAGATTGGGGGATGCTCGATTCCCACAATGAGCTAGTGGTACTCCAAACCGAGGATATCTTCCCCAGCATTCATGGTTCCGGTTCGAGCCGGACTAGCCACCTACAAGGGTGGAAAGCAGGCGGAGCGTCCCCAACCCTTCCAAAGGGGAGCGGGTATGCTTTGTCCCCTATCTAATAAGGGGACCTGGATTTCCCATACATCCGTTTCTCCGGGGGCTCCTAGAGTTCTACGGACTCCAACTTCACCACCTCACGCCCGCCTTCATTTTGCACATCACGGGCTTCGTAGCTTTTTGCGAGCTGTTCTTGGGCATCGAGCCCCATTTTTCCCTGTGGAAGAGATTGTTTTGTCTCGTACCCCGTTCTCATGAGGGGTCGATATATCATGTGGGCGGAGCCGAAATATGGCGCATCGCCGGGACCGGATATCTATCCGCACCCGAAGAAGGCCTCCAAGACCGGGCCTTCGGAATGGTTCTACATGGAGGACGCCCCTCTGCCGGATCCAGTCCGGATCGGCCTCCCGGAGTTCAACAATGCTCCCTTGAAGAAACGCCTGAGTTGGCGCCCGCGGAGCCCTCAACGTCCATTATCTGATGGGCCGGATTAGGTTACTGGCCCACTCCGGATTGACCATGATTGGAGTCATGACCACGTGCATTATGCGAGGGGTGCAGCCACTCCAATATAGGGGCCACCCTATGTGGGATTTCAACGGGGAAGATGACGCCATCCGTCATGGCCGCAAAGGGCCAGGCTCGGCAGCCGATCTGGCGAAGATCCTGTCCGGCTTGTACAAGGGAGAGGAGGAGGACTTCCTCCGCAAGAATCCGTTGAATGGATTTTCTATGAATAACCCTCGGAGCTGGGTAAGCGGATGTTCATCTACCCGATTCATACTTTTTTAAAGTCAAGTATCTTACTCTGCGATTTCGACGTAGGAGCTGCGCCGGGACGTGGAGGGCATACTGGCCTAACTCCACAGCCCGAGGATCCGAACGATCCCTTGATCCGACCTCCAAGAGGATCCGGACATAAAGGTGGAGCTGATTGACGGGGTGTTCCACCAACGTAGCATAGACAATGCCCTAGTCGCCATTACGGCTAACTACTCCGGTTTGTTTCCGGCCTCCCAGGTGACTACGACCAAGGTCTTGACACCATCATTTGATCCGCGCTCAATTCTGACCATCCCATACTGATGGTGCATCGCAGGAGGTGCCTTTAAGGTGGGAAGCCGAACCTGCGGCGGCCAACAAGGGTCATCCGCCCAGCAGAGGAAGAGGAGCGACGCGAACCGAACGTCGCCGCAGCGATGCGAGCACCGCTATTTTAAGGGAAGGATCCCTAGGAGGTATATTAATGCTCATAACTTTTCCAGAAGAGCGCCACGGACGGTGCCCGGAGAGGTTGCCAATCAAGCCTCACGGACATGCTCCAACGCATGGTCCGGGAGGGGAGGCGAATACAAGGCGTGAGCGGACGCTCCTCCGACGGAGGATGCCGACAGGCTGTCCGCCACCCGGTGCGAGGTGGAGAGCGCCATGAATCACAAAGGCCGCCGACAGTTCTTCGTGACGCGTGTTTCTCCCCGGGCGTTAAATGCCTTTGAAGCGGAACGCGCACCTCCGTGCCGCTCAAGATGGGTTAACCAGAGCCACGGAGCAGTATGTGAAAGTCATACGGGTAAGTAATTTTAATAGTTATATATGCCAAGAGCCCCGAGACTTAAAATAGTTGAAATAACTGATTTAAGGATCAATTATTATGCACGGTCTTACGGAGAAGAATACCCATCTGTCCCGTGAGCTCCAAGAGTGCAAGGCCCAACTTGAGGCCGCCTTGGCTGCTGGGGAGCCACAGAGACCCAGCTGGTAAGACGATTTTGAAAAGATAATTATTTAGCAAAGTGCGGCGTGAATCTGACAATAATATTGCAGAGGGCGCCGGACTAGATCCGTACAAGCAACAGCCATCTGCGTCGACTAAAGGCCGGCGAGAGGGTGCTTATGAAGGTGCAGCAGGAGAGAAACAAGCTCCAAGATGCCCACACCCAGCAAGGAGAAGAGCTGAAAGGTGTTCGGGCCTAGCTGTCTGGCTCCGTGAAGGAGAATCAGCGGCTTCGTCGCGGCATTTATAGTAAGTGCGTGAACAAATTCCTTTGAAAAGAAGAATTCGGCAAGGAAGTCGATTGACAAAAATATGTCTTTAGGTGTGCTCACAGTCGCCTCATGGAGGAAATGCCTGAGTCAATGGGTGACCAACTTCCCGAGCTAGTGCAATTGCTCGAACGTGTTCGGCAGGCGATGAGTAGCGTCGTTCATGCTTTATGGCCATCCGTCTCCCTACCCGAGGGCCTTGGTGAGCTTGCTAAGAAGCTTCAGGGAGCACGGCGAAGCCTCCGTTTGTGGAAGATATCGGCCTGCCGTCAGGGCGCCAGGGAGGCCTTGGCCATGGTGAAGACACGTTACCCGAAGTCTGACCCAAACCACATGGCCGAGGTCGGACCTGCGGGGCCTGATGGGAAGGAGATCCCTGTGAGCTTGATGCACGGCCAAGTAGAACTGACCGCGAAATATTCCCAACAGGACTGTAAATTAGACAGCCTGTTAGATGGGATTGAGGAGGAGTACAATCAGTCGGTTTGACGATGTAATTTGAAATGACATGTAAAATGCCTTCTAGCCGGATTGTAGATCGTTTGTCTTTGTGGACCGTTTCGCTTCAACCTCGGGACCCAACAGTCCGGAGTGTGTCCGAATACCCTTACGGTTATAAAAGAACCGGGCATGCATGGAGACAAGGCGTCGGGGTCATACTTGCTTTATCAGACAAGTGCCCAACTAGTTATGTTATATTACATGGTTAGTAAGAAACATCTTCCAGGAGAATAGTTTCGTTAAGGGTTCTTTTTCTCGGAGGCATGCCCTAAAGTGCAATGCCGGATCGCGAAAAATAGCAAAAAAGCATCCGGGGCAGATAAATAAGTAGGTAATAAATCATCTTTCAAGTCACCGACCGAATATTCTCTTAAGAACGCTAGCTACTTCACCCAGTCCGAGGTACACATCCGATCGACCTGCCAAGAATAATCGCAGATGTGCTCCCTTTACCTCCTAGCCGAACAATCGGGAACGTAGGGGTAAGCAGGAGCCAGGCAACCCAGCTTGGCCAAAACTTAAGTCATATCGATGCATATAATGGTGAATAAAAGGTACATGCGGAAGTATGACACATGTGTTGGGCATGAAGCCCGTATGAATAAGTTTCTGTAAAAGAAGCCCCCAGGTATAATGAGTGCCAGGAGCACATCAAGTGTGTGCGAACAAAGCACAAATCAACCCATAAAAGGTATTGGAAAAAAAAGTGGGAAGAAGGAGGAGGACGAGAGACAGTAAAAAAAAGGGTGGACGGGGGAGTGAGACGAACCCGGAGTCCGGCGCTAGGCGTAGAATCTTCGGAGACGGGCTGCGTTCCATGGGTTCGCTCGAGTCGGTTGTCGATGCAAGTTACGTGAGGGTATGCTCCGCCGGTCAGGACTTGGTCGATGATGAAGGGACCTTCCCACTTGGGCTTAAGTTTGTCCTTTTTCTTGTCCGGCAGGCGTAGAACAAGTTCGCCAACATTGTAAGTTTTGGCCCGTACTTCTCTGCTTTGATATCTTCGAGCCTGCTGCTGATAAAATACGGAATGAGCCTTTGCCATGTCCCGCTCCTCCTCTAAGGCGTCCAGACTGTCCTGCCGATCCAGCTCGGCTTCTCTTTCTTCGTACATGCGCACACAGGGTGAGTCATGAATTATATCGCAGGGCAGAACTGCCTCTGCGCCGTATACCATGAAAAATGGTGTGAATCCAGTAGTTTGGTTTGGCGTGGTCCGCACCCCCAGAGTACGGAGTCGAGCTCCTGTACCCAGTGCGTGTTAGATTCCTTGAGGGACCGCACTAGTCTGGGTTTGATGCCGCTCATGATTAAACCATTTGCTCGCTCGACTTGACCGTTAGTTTGGGGGTGATAGACTGAAGCGTAATCGAGCTTGATGCCCATGTTTTTGCTCCAGAGTTTAACCTCTTCGGCCGTGAAGTTCGTGCCGTTATCAGTGATGATGCTATGGGGGACGCCAAAACGGTGTACTACCCCGGATATGAAGTCTATCACCGGTCCGGATTCTGCCGTTTTAACCGGCTTGGCCTCAATCCATTTGGTGAATTTGTCCACCATGACCAATAAGTATTTGTGCTTGTGGGTTCCCCCTTTAAGGGGTCCAACCATGTCAAGCCCCCAGACCGCGAACGGCCAGGTAATGGGTATAGTTTTGAGGGCGGTGGGTGGCATGTGGCTCTGATTAGCAAAGAGCTGGCAACCGACGCATCGTTGGACTAAATCCTGAGCATCTGCCCGGGCTGTCGGCCAATAAAATCCTGTACGGAAGGCCTTGCCTACCAGGGCCCGGCTGCAGCGTGGTGCCCGCCGAGTCCGGCGTGAATTTCAGCCAGGAGATTTCGCCCTTCCTCTTCGGAGATACACCTTTGAAGGACTCCAGTTGTGCTTTTCTTATAAAGTTCTCCCTTATGGACCTTAGGCTTTAGATCGCCGAACTATGCAGCGGGCCTCATTTTGGTCTTCGGGAAGTTCCTGCCGCAGTAAGTAGGCTAGGAATGGTTACATCCACGGGCAATTACTGCCATTATTTCGTGGGCTGAAGGTGTTATGTCATTGGCTGAGCCGCCGATTGTGTCAGAATGGTCTGAGTTAGGTGATGCAGCTGGCTCGGATTGTTATTTCCGGACTCCTCTTCCCATAATACGGATGTCTTAAAGAGCCGTTCCAGGAAGATGTTAGGAGGGACGGTGTCTCGTTTCGCGCCGATGCGTGCTAACACGTCTGCTGCCTGGTTATTATCCCGCGCTACATGGTGGAATTCTAGTCCTTCGAACTGAGCTGACATTTTTAGGACGGCGCTGCGGTAAGCTGCCATTTTTGGATCTTTGGCGTCGAAGTCTCCATTTACTTGAGATATTGCGAGGTTTGAATCCTCGCACCTCTAGGCGTTGAATGCCCATGGAGATTGCCATCCGGAGGCCATGTAGAAGGGCCTTGTATTCGGCTGCGTTGTTGGAGTCCGTGTACATTATTTGAAGTACGTATTGGATTGTGTCTCCAGTTGGGGACATCAGGACGACGCCAGCCCCCAAGCCAGCCAACATTTTGGATCCGTCGAAATGCATGATCCAGTTGGAGTACGCCCGTACTCTTTAGCGAAGTTCGGTCCATTCGGCGAAGTCAGCGAACCTGCGACTTTATAGCTCGCCGTGGTTTGTAGGTTATGTCAAATGGTAAGAGCTCGATATCCCATTTTGCAATCCTGCCCGTTAATGTCGCGATTGTTTATAATATCGTTGAGAGGTACTTCGGAGGCCACCGTTATTGAACACTCTTGAAAGTAGTGTCGCAGCTTCCGGATGCCATGAACACCGCATACGCTATCTTTTGATAATGTGGGTGCCGGATTTGCATGGAGTTAGAACAAGGATACGTAGTACACTGGTTTTTGAAGAGGGAATTTGTGCCCTTCGCTTTCTCGTTCAACAACGAGTACCGCTACCGACAACTTGATCTGTAGCAGCGATATATAAAATCAAAGGTTCGCCCAGCTTGGGCGCGGCCAGAACCGGATTTGTTGCCAGAATGGCTTTTAATTCTTCAAGTCCGGCTCTGGCAGCATCCGACCATACGAAATGTTCGTGCGCTGGTGGAGGCGGTAGAGGGCAGAGCCTTTTCTCCCAAACGGGAGATGAAGCGACTTAAGGCCGCTACGCATCCGGTTAGTTTTTGTATCTGCTTGAGGTCTTTTGGAATATCCAATTGTGACAGAGCTCGAATTTTGGCCGGGTTTGCTTCAATTCCTCTACCGGATACGATGAAGCACAAGAGCTTTCCGCTGGTACGCTGAAGACGCATTTTTCCGGATTGAGCTTAATGTCATATGCTCGGAGGTTGTCGAATGTCACCCTCAAGTCTTCTACTAGAGTTCCGACGTGTTTGGTCTTGACGACCACATCGCTCACGTATGCCTCTACTGTTTTGCCTATCTGGGTAGCCGGACATGTTTGAATCATGCGCTGATATGTTGCGCCGGCGTTTTTGAGTCCGAAGGGCATTGTGTTGAAGCGAATGGCCCATATGGAGTAATGAATGCCGCTATGCGGCATGATCTTTCTCCGCCATCTTGATTTGATGGTATCCGGAGTATGCATCGAGGAAGCACAATGAATCGTGTTCTGCGGTAGCATCGATGATTTGGTCGATGCGAGGGAGGGGAAAGGGTCCTTTGGACAGGCCTTGTTAAGGTCTTTAAAATCGACGCAGAGGCGCCCGATTTGTCCTGTTTTGGTACCATTACTAGATTGGCTAGCCAGTCCGGATGTTTTATATCTCTGATGAACCCGGCTTCTAAGAGTTTGGCTAGCTCCTCTCCCATTGCCTGTCTTTTGGGTTCGGAAAATCGCCGAAGAGCTTGTTTGACTGGATTGAATCCTTTTAGGATATTTAGGCTGTGCTCTGCCACTGCGTGGGATTCCCTGGCATGTCCGAAGGGTGCCGTGCAAAAATGTCCCAATTTTCCGAAGGAATTCTCGTAGTCTTGGCTTCGACATCCGGACTTAATTGTGCCCCGATGGAGGCCGTCTTTGCGGGGTCCGTTGGATGGACCTGAAATTTGACTATTTCGTCTGCTGGATTAAAAGAGGTGGACTTGGACCTCTTATCGAATATCACATCGTCCCTGTCCACCGTGGAGCGCAGCGTAGTTAGTTCCTCTGCCGCTAGGGCTTCGGACAATGCCTCTAGGGCCGGTCTTGGCTGTCTTATTTTCAGCGCGGAGTGCTGTATCTGGATCACTGGCGAGAGTGATTATCCCATTGGGTCCGGGCATTTTGAGCTTCATGTACCCGTAGTGGGGTATAGCTTGAAAGATTGTGAATGCCTCTCGTCCTAACAAAGCGTGATATCCGCTGCCGAATGGGGCCACTTGAAACGTGACCTCCTCGGACCTGTAATTGTCCGGTGAACCGAACACTACATCTAGTGTGATTTTTCCTGCAGCGCATTACTTCTCGACTAGGGATTATCCCTCTGAAGGTTGTGCTGCTTCGCTCAATGCGGCTCCAGTCAATTTCCATTTTTTGAAGGGTTTCCTCATAGATGAGGTTTAATCCGCTGCCGCCATCCATGAGTACCTTAGTAAGACGAAAGCCGACCACTATCGGACTGAGGACCAATACGGCTGGTGCTCTAGCTGTTCGGAATTTAGGTTCGTCGCTGGCGTTGAAGGTGATAGCCGTGTCGCTCCATGGATTTGTTGTTGCTACTTGGTAGACTTTGGCGAGCTCATGGATTGTTCGCTTCCGCATGTTATTTGATGCGAAAGTCTCAAGACTGTTAATACCGTCTTTGGTACTGCTTTGGGTTGGTTGCCGGGGCTAAAAAGCCCTCGCCACTTTTGGCCACTGTCAGAGTATCCAACACGCCGAAGGCTGTGTGTTGGAGTGGCGCCCTCCGTCTTGTGGATTTTGCAGGTCCGTTGAGCCAACCCTCCAATGCAGTTCCGTACCCTTTAGGGGTTTTTGGTTTTTTGGTATTCAACCCGGGTGCTTGATAATGATGCACCCTTTTGTTTCGGACTAGGGATGTATTCGGGGCCGGATTATCCCAAAATTTACTTCCGATTTTCCAGGCGCTCTCCATCGCACAATACTTTTGTACTATTGTCACCAAGTCAGTAAAGCGTGTAATTTCGCGACGACTTATGGCGTTTAGGATTCCCTTGTCCGTGCAATTATTGCAGAAAATTGGGATTGCGTCCTCCTTTCGGCAGTCCTTTATCCTGTTCATAACCAGGAGGAATCTGGCCCACTAATGATGTACTGTTTGATCGGGCTCTTGCCGAATTTGAGAGAGACCGCTAATGTTTGGGTGGGCGGGTGGAACTAGATCCGGAACCCCGTCCAATTTAGGACTCAAGGGCCGAGAAGTTTCCGAACTTGAAAGTTCGGATTTTTGAGTGTTATCCCATGAGTCCAATCCACCGCCTGACTTTAAGTTCAGGGCTTGATCAACGTCCGTCCCTCTGCGGGAATCCGGCATGGAGGGATCGGGAATCCGGACGTAACTAGTCCGTAAGATACAAGAAGAATCGCCGCATTGCTGCTCTATCACAGCAACATGATGGGTAGCCTGGGGAGAGTTGATCTCTCTCAGATCGGTTTTAGGCCCGATCCGGTCGTAATCTGTGGCGACTCCCAGGGCGGCGATGCGATCCAAGAGCTCGTTTATGGAGGAGAGCTCGATCGGATCTAACTGTTCGGCAAGTTCCGAACTAACATGGAGATTGGTTTCGATGACTCGAGAGGTCATCGTCGAGGGGGTGGCCGTACTGGCGGTCATAAGAAAACCACCTAGCCGAAGAGTCCGGCCAGCGGCCAAGGCTCCTTTGGCGATAGTATCGTCTTTAAAGACGAGATGAGGCATCCTACCTGACGGCGACGACACAGAGGAACTCTCAATGAAAGCACCAATGTCGGTGTCAAAACCGGCGGATCTCGGGTAGGGGGTCCCGAATTGTGCGTCTAGGCGGATGGTAACAGGAGACAAGGGACACGATATTTTGCCCAGGTTCGGGCCCTCTTGATGGAGGTAAAACCCTACGTCCTGCTAGATTAATATTGATGATGTGTGTTACAAGAGTGGATCTACCACGAGATCAAAGAGGCTAAACCCTAGAAGCTAGCCTATGGTATGATTGTCGTTCGTCCTACGGACTAAAACCCTCCGGTTTATATAGACACCGGATAGGGTTAGGGTTACACAAAGTCGGTTATAAAGGTAGGAGATCTACATATCCGTATCGCCAAGCTTGCCTTCCACGCCAAGGAAAGTACCATCCGGACACGGGACGAAGTCTTCAATCTGGTATCTTCATAGTCTTGGAGTCCGGCCGATGATGATAGTTCGGCTATCCGGACACCCCCTAGTCCGGAACTCCCTCAACCTGGTTTGGGCAGGTCGATTGCTTGCCTCCTGGCGGGGACACCAATAAGGGGCAAACAAAATAAGGTGGGCAAAGGCGAAAGTGATGCCAAAGGCAAGGTGTCTTTGGTTGCTTGATGGATGATCTTAGGTCTCTCGGCTTCTCCCCTTGGATTGGGTTGTCGTTGTGGGTAGGGAGGTGCCTGATGTCTTGTGTCGAGGTGTTCTCGTGGGGGACTCATAGTGCAAAGTAACTTAGACTAGTGTCATGCATATGACACTAGTCTATGTTACTAACATAGAAATAGTATCATAGATGAGTGCATTTATTAGCTTGTAGACTCATTTATTCTTGGGAAGCGCTATGTTACAAGTAACATATTACGTCCTCATTAACTACTTGCCACATAAGCAAATTTGCATTGGGGTGCGTTATGTTACTAGCTAAGTTACTCCCACTATGACCAGCCTAAGGGGTTCTTCAATCCGCAGGATTAAAAAAGGAGTAGAAGAAAATAAAATATATGATTGCAATGCCATGCCTATTTCGAATCCTAAAAGATTTTACTACTCCGTCCCATAATGTAAGACATTTTTTGACACTACATTATGGAATGGAGGGAGTAGTTTATTGGGTTGCATTAGAAAATAAAATAAAGGATTCTTTCAAACAATAGTGTGTAGATGGAAAGTTTGCTATGAGAAATATAAGGCAAAGCAATTTTATATGTATGTTGGTTTTGCATTAAAAAATTGCTTAAGAGTTCGCCCCACCTCAAAAAAGTTTCATCCTCTGCCACTGAGAAAGAGGGCGCCATGGTGGTTCCGGATCTGGTCCCGGCAGCAGCAGGGGACGCCAGAGGAAGGAGATCGGGCGACGCCGCCGGGGACGCTCACCCGATGTGGGAGCCCATGAACAAGCTTGCACTGCTAACCAATTTGTTTGGAAATAAGCGTGCGTGGTGTGCGTGTTTGGTGTGCGTCTATTTGCGCGGGTGTGTTATGTGGCTAGATTTGCCGAACGCTAATACATATGTGCACTCTTTTTCATTTTATGCAGGACTGGCAGCAACAACTGCCCTTCCATTTTAGGGAGCCTGCGTGGTTTCACTGTCTTCCTCATGATCGCGCTAGCGCTGGTTAAATGTCTAGCTATTTGGGTGTGAACTAACTATTGTATGCAATGGCCAGAGCTTGCTAAAAATCCAATCTAAGCTCTTACACAAATAATAATGCTTCGCAACTTGATCCAAGGCTGGGGGCCAATGCCCCCCCCCCCTCCAATGGTAGACCCCGAATGGGCGTTCTTTAAGTGCAAAAAAATTGGGTATGTTCTTTTTTCATTCGGTTGTTCATCGGATTCGACACAATTTGTAGCATTGTATGCTCAAATTTGTGTGAATTATGGATGTAAGTTTTGGTATTGGGAAGAAGATTACATCGATCTATTTATAGCACGAAATTTGACACATGTTCGTGTACTCGTTGCTAGAATAGAGATTGGAGATAAGACTAGATGTGAAGTAACATCGAGTTTGTTCGAAGAAGAAAGAAGTGTGCAACCACGAGAAGACAATAGAGAGAATCAACAATGAAGACATAAAGAAAATATTAATCCAACTAGTGGGAGCAGTTATGGAACTTGGATATCTTTTAAAGTGTCTAATTATGGTTCTTATTTTCTTTGGTTTCATTCTCGTAGAAAAGAATTGATGAATTATGTACTCCAACGTATCAAAATGTTGTTCAATGAAATAAAGAAGCAATGTAATTGTTTTGGTGGCCGAAAATGAAATGCAAATGTTACTCAGTTATATATAGGGGATCGTCTAGGTCTGGCCGAAAGTTAGTGGGGTAAAAACACTCCACTAAGAGTTTACTCCACCGGATCCTGCTTTATTTTAGGGAATTAGCTTAGAGTTTCCCTAACACACAAGTTGTCTAGCCTCGCACCCACTCGCCCTCCCCACCTCCCACGGCTCTAATTGCTCGCTCCATCGCACAACCACACTGTTCAGAAAGAAACACTTGAGGGAATACATACGGCCAGTGGATCGGCATACAGAAGAAGAGGCGATCGAGCGTGGTCCCTGTGGTCACGTACGTACGGCTGAGCTTCAGATTCTTCCCGCGTTTTACACAAGACATCTACGCGCCAGAATCCAAATGGCAGTACCTAAAGCAAGCGTTTCCCTTCTTCATTTACATAGCAGTACGAAATCGGGACGGTGCACGCCATTGATGGCGAGCAGATGACGAGCTAGCGGACAGGCTAGAGTTCGTCAAGTTTCCTCTTTACTTCCTTTTCCTCCTCTTCCTCCTCCTCCTCCTCAGTGTTCTCTTCAATCTTCTCACGTATGCGTCTGGTTGGGGGTTGAGGCAGCCCGGCCGGCCGGCTTCGATGATCTTCAGTGATGCTAGGAGTAGTACAACTAGCTAACAGTGGCACTAGTCGGTACTCAGTGCTGCCTATGTCATGATGGCAATATATGTTTCTCTTTCCACAATGTTTTTTTTCAGTGATGATGGTGCTGAATTGGCAGAGAGATTAGCTATCGGCAGTACAAATTAAGCAGACATTATTCACGCATGGACAGGGCAGCCATGCATGTGTGGTTCAATGATTCTGTCCTTGGGAGTTCAGACCCTAAGAGTATTTACAGCCGGATGCCTCAAACCCGCCTCAAACGGCCGGACGGACGGCCCGATCAGTGACTGGTCACAAAAATGTGATACAGACAGGCTCCTCCAACGGGCCTAAAATGCCTGGGTTGATTGTCACCCTCATATCTAGCCCAAATCTGGGGCGGATATGGGGCGCCCAAGCATGCCCCGACATGTCCATCACATCAGACCCGACAACCCTACCAACCGCAAATTGCGCCGAATCCACAAAACCCTCCCCCCTTCTCCCATCTGCCTCCAACTTTTCCCGCGTTCGAGTCATGGGAAACAAGTGGGAGAAGGCAAGAGCCTCCCGTGATGCCGCGGCTACAAAAATGCCCTCCACATGGACGGGCATTTTTTCGACGATGGAGAACAAGAAAGAGGGGAGGTACAGGCAGATGTTGGATGCGCAAAAGGAGAGGATGGATTGGGACCGGAAGGGGGTGGAGAAAAAAACTGGAAATTGAGAGGGAGAATATCAAGTAGGAGAAGTAAGAGGCGGCGATAAAAAATGAGCTCGCGAAGGCCAAGGCATTTGGAGAGATTGAGCTTGAGAAGGAGAGGTTGCAACTCGCACGGGACACACATGGTGCGAAAATTATGTTGACGGACGAAACCCTCTTGGATGAGTATGCATGGAAGTGACTTGCGGAGAAGAAGAAGAAGATCAACGACATAGGGGGATCGAGGCGGCGAGCGCGGCTACGATAACAACAGAGCATGAGGCCCCGATACAAGGATGGCCTCAGAGCAGGCGGCATGGATGGCATACGACGAGTGATCCAGCCAACCAAAGAGTGATCCGTCACGCTCGGACATTGATTTCAGTTTGGTATGTTCGGATTGTTGAACTATGATTTATTTTGCTTTATTTTGAACTGCTGAATTTGAACAATTTGTATGGTATGATCAACGTGCATGGATTGCATAGATTCAAGACTCCACATTTGAGGTGTATAGATGTGCAGCAACCCATAAGAGGGGCGCCCGACGCTGTTCGCGGATGCGTCCGGACGCTCCCGTGAGTGTATAGAGAGTGAATTTATCAAGTCCGGTTGTAGATGCTTTGATGGGAATATAGACTGTGCCCACTGTCTTCATGCATGCGCAAAAGAGAAACCCATCGATGGACCTTTCGGTTTGCATTGTTTTCTGCTGACGGAGGAGCTGTGATATTAGACGAGCTAACTAATTGCTCATTACTTAGTGTACTGTGTAGATGTCACGGTGAAAGAAGAACAGGTGATCTGCATATTAAAACTCTTTCATGTTAAAACATAACAGTGACAAAATAACATCCTTTGCGAATTAACATGCAAATGTGTTTTTATATCTTCAGACCTATTATAATATGCTTGTAGAAAGCTCAAGAACGCATGTCTCCCACAAATATCTTCACATATATTTCTACTGTGCATAATGGTTTATCTTCCCCGCAAAAATAATGGTTTATCTTCTCTATACATAAATAAAAATTACCGGGCCCCTACTTTAAAATGTCATGATAATAAAGGAGGGTATAGTCTATCATTTTTATTTATGTATAGTTAGGATAAACCATGATCACCCAAAAAAAAGATAAACCATTATTTTCATGGTGTCTCCTTATGGACCGTGCGATGTCGTCCTCGTGGTACACTATAATTTGGACGCGATTCATGGTTGTCCATGATTTGGGCCAACATCAGTAGTGCATGGGAAGTGCAACCAAAATGAACTAATCTGCACGGAACCCTAAAAAAACTGACCCGCACGATACGAAAAAGGAAGAATTTCGCTCGGCTTCGTCCTCATTACCCTCACATACATATTCCGCTCGTGGCACCCCATGACTTTTGCCATCGTCGATCTTCCAATTGTCGGTTTCTCTGGACTATCGCGTTCACTGGTGCGTGTTCCTGAACCGCTGCTTTCAGCAAAAAAAAATCATGAAAAATCCATGGATTTGTGCTTCATCCAATCAGTCCAATTCTTTGATGCATGTTGCTGGCACAATGAGCAATTGTTGGTCATATATTGATTTCTCTTTTGCTTGCAGAGCATGCTTGATTGAGGGCTTTTTTGAGCAACTTAGATAACAGTTAACATATCTCAATTCAGTATGATGTGAAGAATTTTTTCTTGCATGAGTTTGAGAAACTAAATTCTTAATATACTAAACCTAGA
>CM038670.1:868721024-868789110 GCA_021605145.1 Aegilops bicornis | reverse complement strand
GTGTTACTATCTACAAAGCACAAATTGTGCGTGCAGTGCTGCTTCGATAAGTTCAAGGTGTTGACTACGGCGAGATTTTCTCCCTCAGAAGCGACATGCTTAAGTCTGTCCGGATTATGCTAGCAATTGCCACATTTTATGAAATCTCGCAAATGGATGTCAAAATTGCATTCCTTACTGGATTTCTTAAAGAAGAGTTGTATATGATGCAACAAGAAGGTTTTGTCAATCCTAATGGGGTTAATAAAGTGTGCAAGCTCAGCGATCCATCTATGGACCGGGTGCAAACATCTCGTAGTTAGAATATACGCTTTGATTAGCCGACCAAAGCATATAATTTATATAGACTTGCATGAAGCCCATACTTATAAGAAAGTGGAGTGGGAGCACTACAGCCTTTACGATAAGTATATGTGAATGACATATTGTTGATCGAAATGGTGTAGAATTTTTTTGAAAGCATAAAGGAGTGTTTCAGCGAGTTTTTCAAAGAAAGACCTCGTGAAGTTGCTTATATATTGATATCGCGATCTATAGAGATAGATCAAGATGCTTGATAAGTTTTTCAATGAGTACATACCTTGACTAGATTTTGAAGTAGTTCAAAATGGAACAGTCAAAGAAGGAGTTCTGGCTCTGTGTTGCAAGGTGTGAAGTTGGAGTAAAGACTCAAAAACCCCACCATGATGTAGCCAGGAAAGAGAAGGAAAATTCATTCCCTATGCCTCAACACTCATAGGTTCTATAAAGTGCGCTATGTTGTGTACTGTGACCTATTGTGTACCCTCACCATGAGTTTAAGTAAGAGGGAGGACAATAGTGATCCAAAAGAGTGGATCATCGACAATTTACGAAAATATCCTTAGTGGAATAATGATATATTTCCTCGGTTGCTATGGATGTGATGAAAAGTTCTACTGTAGCGGGTTACGCCGATGCAAGCTTTGACACTGATCCAGCATGACTCTAAGTCCTCAATCTGGATACATATTGGAAAGTGGGAGTACTAGCTAGAGTATCTCCATGTTAAGAGCATTGTGAGACATAGAAAATTTGCAAAATACATTACACATCTCTGAATGTCAATAGTAATCTATCAGACTAAGTTTGCCTCTTCCAACAAGGAAAAAAACATGATCACACCTTAGTACTAATTGGATGTAATCACATAGTGTATGTGAATCCAGATTACTGGACTCTAGTGAAACTCCCTTTGGGTATTAGTCACATATGGCGATGTGAACTACAATCATATGATGATGTGAACTATTGGTGTTAAATCACATATGGCGATGTGAACTAGATTATTGACTCTAGTGGAAGTGTGGAGACTTAAGGAAATATGCCCTAGAGGCAATAATAAAGTTGTTATTTATATTTCCTTATATCATGATAAATGCTTATTATTCATGCTAGAAATTGTATTAACCGGAAACTTAGTACATGTGAATACATAGACAAACAAACTCTCGACTTAGCTCGTTAATCAAAGATGGTTAAGTTTTCCTAGACATAGACATGTGTTGTCATTTGATGAACTGGATCACATCATTGGAGAATGATGTAATGGACAAGACCCATCCGCTAGCTTAGCACTATGATCATTTAGTTTATTTCTATTGCTTTCTTCATGACTTATACATGTTCCTTTATGACTATGAGATTATGCAACTCCCGATATCACCGAAGGAACACCTTTTGTGTGCTACCAAATGTCACAACGTATCTCGGGTGATTATAAAGATGCTCTACGTGTGTCTCCAAAGGTGTTTGTCGGGTTGGCATAGATCGAGATTAGATTTTTCACTCCGCATCTGGAGAGGTATCTCGGGTCTCTCCCGGTAATGCTCATTTTCCACTATAAGCCCTGTAAGTAATGTGACTAATGAGTTAGTTGCGTGGATGATTCATTACTTGAACGAGTAAAGAGACTTGGCTCAGAACGATATTGAACTAGGTATGATGATGAACGACGATCGAATCTCGGCAACCAACATACCGATGACAAAGGGAATAACGATGTTGTTGGCGCGGTTTCGACCGATAAAAATCTTCTTCATAGAATATGTAGGAGCCAATATGAGCATCCAGTGTTCCACTATTGGTTATTGACTGGAGATGTGTCTGTAATGCTCTATATAG
Source organism: Aegilops bicornis (assembly GCA_021605145.1). Lineage (NCBI taxonomy): Eukaryota > Viridiplantae > Streptophyta > Magnoliopsida > Poales > Poaceae > Aegilops > Aegilops bicornis. The sequence continues at coordinate 868,786,968 of CM038670.1, read as the reverse complement.
TTTTAAACCTGTAGGGTCCGCGACGCTTAACATTCGATGACAATTTGTATTATAGAGTTATGTGGATTTGATGAACCGAAGTTTTTCGAGTCACTGGATGAGATCCCTTGAGCATGACGCAGGAGTCTCGAAATGGTCGAGAGGTAAAGATTCATATATTGGAAGGTTACATTTGGACATCGTAATGGTTCCTGAGTGGTTCGGCATTTTCCTGTGAGTACCGGAGGTTACCGGAACTCCCGAGGAGAAGTTATGGGCCTTATACATAAGAGGGAAGCTTACCACCAGCCCACAAGGCGCCGGGTGCTCCCCCTGGGTAGGGAGGCCGATTAGGACTAGGGATAAGGGGCAAATGACCCCCCTTCCCTCTCTCCTTCTCCTTCCCCTTTCCTACTCCGCAGGGAGGTGGAACTTACTATCAGGGACTAGGGAACTTTAGTAGACTCCACGCCTTACGCGCCCCCTTAGGGCCGGGCTGCCTCTCCCTCTCCCTCCTTTATATACTAAGTGCTAGGGGGCACCCCAGAACACACACAAGTTGATCGCTTAGCCGCAAAGCGGTGCCCCCATCCACGCTATGCCAGCACCTCGTCATATCGCTGCATAGTGCTTAGGCGAAGCTCTTGGCGCCTGGTAACTTCATCATCACCGTCACACGCCACGCTCACAGGCCGACGAAACTCTCCTTCGGCCTCAACTGATCAAGAGTAGAGGGACGCCATCGAGGCCGAACGTAGCCGAACACGGAGGTTTGACATTCGGTGCTAGGATCGCCGGATCGTGAAGACGCATGACTACATCAACCGCTGCTGATAAACAAGCTTCCGCTTTTGGTCTACGAGGGCACGTGACACACTCTCCCGCTTGCTTATGCTTTCTCCCTAGATAGATCTTTGCATGATCAGAGGAATTTTTTTGAAATTATCATGCTCCCAACAAGGAATTCGCTAGTACGGATTGCCTACAAGTGAGGAACATGATAGCCCTAAGGAATTTGATAGATCAAATATCCGATCAGCAAAAAGTTGTCAGCTAGCGCCGCCTGTCCCAAAATATCTACCCACCTAACGGTCATATCATTGAAGGGCATTATGTCTTATCATGTCGGGCTGCTCCCTAGGCTATAAATAGTCGCCTCACAACCATTTCAGCTGGTTGGTCGAGAGAAACCGACACTTGTCATTGAGAGCATCCCATCCTCCGAGGACTTTGAGAGAAAATCATCAAGGTGGAAAACCCAAACCCAAACACCTACAAACCTGAAAGTGATTGAGCATCATCGAAGAGATTGCTCCCTGTGGTGGAACCGATGTTTGTTACCTTTGAAGACTGCATCTTCCAGCGTGAAGGCCATGGTCTAGAGCATCCAAGAGGAAATTGTGGATCACGAAAGTGCATCCCTGAAGCCAGAAGGTTTGGAAGTCACCAAGACTTACCACGTAAAGTGATTAAGTAGGTCTGTGTGACCTTAACTCAAGGAGAATACGTTGAGGACCGTGGTGTTCAGGATCGTGTGTCCTCAAAGTTTAAATACCTAGTCAGCTTCCAACTAGACGCATACAATCGTCACAACAGCTTGAACCGGTCTACCAAATCACCTGCTCTCAACCGAGCTATCGGTTCTATTTCCTCAACCCTTCCATTTCCTTAGTTACTTACCGTTGTACTTGATAGTTACTGCTTGAAGACTTTCGATCAAGACTTTCTCAATTTCCTCTATCCCATTTCTTCCTTTGTTTTCAAATTTCGCTTATCCTATGTTTACGCTTACTTGGTGCTCGTTGTTTGAATTTCATTTCATCATGATGACTATGTTGTTACTTCATTATGCTTACACTTGAGTACTCTATTCCGGCCGCTAGTTGTTTCCAGTGACTTAGGAATTTCCTCACCCCGAAATTCCTCGTTGATGAATTTCTCTAAAAATCGCCTATTCACCCCCCTCTAGTCGAACGCACTTCCAATAGAAGCTTATTTGTACTCCAAAATTTTATGAAAACTGCAGCAACCACTCAAGTGCGCAACCAAATTTCAGACAAAAAGGACAACATAAACCAACCTTTCAGAAATACATTAGCACCAAAGTACACAACAGTAATAATAGGAGAGAGTAAACCAACCTCTTCCAAATGCTAGAGCTTGCCGGGTACTATAGAGAACCTTGGTCTAGGTAGCATAAATGCAAAATTAGAAAAAACATTGCACATACTTCATGAAGTGGAAGATGATAGTGACATCAAAACAAATACATAAGATGTTTAGTCTCATGAAAAACATTCCACACAACTCCTAATACCCCCGACCAACAAGTAATGTGCATGTATCTTGTCATGCAAGAGAGAGAACAACAAGTCCTCGTACTTTTTCCCTCTTGCTAATGGTTGATGACAATGAGCAGCTTTCCCTAGTGGATAGTGGATCTTCATATATTTTCCCCGAGGACTCGTTTTGCAAACAATAGTACTTGTTATCAAAAGCCTATGACTTCCATAAGCAAAGGAGTAGGAGGAGGTGGCAAGTGTTAATATCCAACGGTGTGGTACCTCAAGGAATTTCATATCCAAGGCAAGACTTTCACAAGTTCCTTTTGCTTTTGGATTTAGTGCAAGCTATGATATAATTTTGGGAGCAGATTAGACATATAGTTACAGCCCTATTTTTCTTGGACCTCGTGGGAAAGAATTTTTGATTGTGACAAAGAATCTAATCTCCTATTACTTTGCATCATCATACTATTCCCAAGAATAAGTGCGTTATTCTAGCTATGAAAATGGACCAAATGCTAAAAAGGGAGTGATGGGCTACATTCTCGCAAACTTGAATAGTAGAAGATAATGTAGAACCGCTTGCAAATAATTTCCATACTAGCTGAAATATCTCCTTTATTGGGAAAATATAAGGATGTATTTACAAAACCTGCAAAGCTTCCTCCTTCTAGGGACTGTGAATAACCAAATAATTTGAAACCAGGAGCACAACCACAAAAATTAAGGCCTTACTGACTGGTACCACACTCATTATCCAAAATCTGTCATGGAGGAGATTATTAAAACTATGCTCAATAAATGTGAAAAACAAGTTAGCTTTTGAGTCCTTTCTCCTCTCCTAATGTAATCGTTAGGAAAAAAGATGGAGGATGGAGACTTTGTGTGGATTACAAGGAACTGAATTCGCTGTTACTACTAAGAACAAGTTTCCTATGTCGTAAAAAATTGAAGATCTATTATGAACTGCACTGAGCAAAAATATTCACTAAACTAGATCTTAGGCCACGATTATCAAATTAGAATGGCCACATATGGCATTCGTAAGACTACATTGAAGACATGTATGTGACACTATGAATATACAATAATGCCCTTTGGATTGACTAGCCCCAACCACATTTCGTAATTATATGAATTCCATATTTGGGCCTCATTTGAGGAAGTATATTCGGTTTTCTTTTATTATATTCTAATTTACAGCTAGAAATCCATGGAAGAGCATATCATTCATTTGAAGCAAACTTTGCAAATTCTTAGGAAAACCAACTCTATGAAAAATCTCCAAAGGCTCTTTTGTAGTACCTCAAGTAGCATAGGGCCAAATTATTTCAAGACAAGGTGTTTCCAATCGATGTAGGAAAATTCAAGATGTTTCAAATCGAAAGAGATAGATAATGACACTAAGCTCGGAGGATTTCTAGAACTTACTGGTTATTATAGAATATTTGATAATGATTTTGGCAATGTTTGTAGATCTTTGCATGATATACTCAAGAAAGATGCATTGAAGTGGGGACCTGAGCAAGCTACAACTTTTAAAAACCTACAACAGATCATGACAAAATGCCTAGTTCTAGGTGTGCCAAATTTTCAGCAGCCTTTTTACAAAGGAAAGCAGATGCTTGTGCCACTAGAATGGGAGCAGTATTAACGCAGGACGGGAAACTTATTGCTTACTTGTCAAAGACACTAGGCTAAAGCAGCAACTCAGTCAATTTATGAGAACGAATCTCTAGCTATACTGGAGGCCCTAAAGAAATGGAGACACTACTTGTTAGTAAAGCCTTTGATCGGTAAAACTGATCAATATTCTCTACAATACATGACTACTCATAGATTTCCAGTTGGACTTCAACATAATTTACTCCTTAAACTCTTAGAATTCAATTGTAAATTGAATATAATAAAGGCAAAGAAAATTTGGTGGCGTATGCTTTATTGAGAAAAGAAGAAGCGAAGTCGTAACATTGTCATAACATTACCATGGTTGTGCTTACATGGACCGGAGATGTTCATAAAAGTTATGCAGCTTGATCTTGATAGTTCCAAACTTCTCCAAGAAGCAGCTACTGATGTAAAACCAGAAGGAAAATCATCTCTCTCTAATGACCTTATTAAGGACAAGAACATGGTTTATGTGGGAGCCTCTCACAACTTCAGAGAAAAATTACTAAATACATCCCACACTTTTGGACAAGGTGGTCACATTGGAGTTAAGGCTACTTATCATAGAATCAAGGGAGTTTCCTATTGGCTTATCTCAAGAAATCAATGGAAGAATTTTCCATTCAATGCTCCATATGTCAATTAACAAATTTGGAACATATACATCCTCCGGTATACTACAACCTCTTCATGTACCTGATATGGCATGGACACACATCACCATGGGAAATTCTGGTGATTCTCGTGATTGTGGACAGATTAAGTATGCTCACCTCATACCTTTAGCACATCCATACACTATGCAAACAGTCTTCGAGGCACTTATGGTTAGTGTGATTAAACATCATGGATTACCTATAGTTATTGTGTCTGAAAGAGATAGCATATTCACCAGAATTTATACCAAAAACTTCTCAATACTTTTGATGTGGAGATTAGGTTCAAGATCGCCTCACACCTCAACAGATGGGCGTATGCATTGAGTGAATCAATGTCCGGAAGCTTAGGCCAACTCCACCGCTACGACCCTATCCTCGTCCTGGACCCATCCGCTTGGGGTAAAGGGACAAAAGAGGCGGCCCAACAAGGGAGCAAACGGACTTTTGTCTATTTTGTGTCCGCTGACTCCACCCATGCGCCCAAGTTTGTGCCGCTTGGGGTGAACGGACACCACGCGGACGCCATGAGTCGTCTCACAGCTGTCCTCCCCTGGCCCGCCCGTCGGTGGCACAAGGCGGGCCTTTTTCTATCCGCCCCACTCCCTCCCTCCGGCCGCACCCCCTCCACTCTTCCTGAGGGAGTCCCGGATTAGGGGGTGTCCGGATAGCCGGACTATAACCTTTGGCCGGACTCCTGGACTATGAAGATACAAGATTGAAGACTTCATCCCGATCCGGATGGGACTTTCCTTGGCGTGGAAGGCAAGCTTACGACACGGATATGTAGATCTCCTACCATTGTAACCGACTTGTGTAACCCTAACCTCTTCGGTGCCTATATAAACCGGAGTGTTTTAGTCCGTAGGGATCTAACAACAATCATACCATAGGCTAGCTTCTAGGGTTTAGCCTCCGATCTCGTGGTAGATCTACTCTTGTACTACCCATATCATCAATATTAATCAAGGAGTAGGGTTTTACCTCCATCGAGAGGGCCCAACTCGGGTAAAAACATCGTGTCCTTGTCTCCCGTTACCATCCGCTTAGACGCATAGTTCGGGCCCCCTACCCAAGATCCGCCGGTTTTGGACACCAACATTGGTGCTTTCATTGAGAGTTCCTCCGTCGTCGCCGTCAGAAGGATGCCTCATCCCGCCTTTAACACGGCATTGTTAAGCTAAAGAAGCTTTGGCTATCGGCCAAACTCTCCGGCTAGGCGGTTTTCTTATGACCGCCTGCTCGTCATACCGACGATGACTTCTCGTGTCATCGAAAGCAATCTTCACGTTAACTCGGAACTCGCCGAGCAGTTAGATCCGATGGAGCTCTCTTCCTTAAACGAGCTCTTGGATCGCATCGCCGCCCTGGGAGTCGCTACAGACTATGATCAGATTGGGCCTAAACCCGATATGAGAGAGATTAACTCTCCCCAGGTTACCCACCACGTTGCTGTGGTGGAGGAACAATACGGCGACCCTTCTTATATCTTAAGGACTAGCTACGTCCGGATTCCCGACCCCTCCATGCCGGATTCCCGCGCAGGAGAGGACGTCACTCAAGCCCTGAACCTAAAGTCAGGCAGCGGGCTAGATTCATTGGACAACATCCAAGAATCCAAGCTTCCAAGTTCGGAAGCTCCTTGGCCCTTAAGTCTCGTGATCACGCGAGGTTCCGGATTTAATTCCACCTGCCCACCCAAACATAAGCTTACTCCATCTCAAATTCGCAAGAGCCCGCAGAAACAATACACCATTATCGGGCCAGATTCCTCCCGGTTATGGACAGGATAAAGGACTGCCACGAGGAGGACGCAATCTCATTCTTTTGCACAATTGGTAACGGACAACGGATCCTCAACGCTATAAGTCGGCCGTGGACATTACATCGCTTTGCCGATCAAGGCCCATAGTACGAAAAGTACTCGGCGATGGAAAGCACTGGAAAACCGGGCAAGATTTTGGGACAATCCGCCTTGAATACAACTCCAAGTCCGAAATAAAAGGGTGCATCATCGCCAGCACCTGGGTTAAATACCAAAAAGCAAAAACCTCTATAGGGCATGGAACCGCATCGAGGGATGGCTCAATGGACCCCGTAAAATTCATAGTACAGAGGGCGCCACTCCAACTCATAGCCTTAGAGCATGTTGGATACTACGGCAGGTGGCCAAAGTGGCGAAGAGCTTCTAGCTCTAGAGCACCAGCCTGTGGATACCAAAGATGGTATTAACAGCCTAGACTTTCGTGATCAAATAATATATGCGAAACGAACACTCCGGCCTTTACCGAAGTCTACCTAGTAGCATAATAAACCCATGGAGTGACACGAAGCTATTACCTTTTAATGCCGCTGATTTAACCTAAATTCAGAACAGCCTAGCACCACCGCATTGGTCCTCGTCCGATAGTGGATTTGCTTTCGCTTTACCAAGGTACTCATGGATCGGTGGCAGCGGATTGAACCTCATTTACGAGGAAACCCCCAAAAATGGAAATAGATCGAGCCGCATTGAGCTAAGCGGCACAACCTTTAGAGGAATAATCCCTAGCCGGGAAGCACGCCAGACAGGAAAAATCACACCGGATGTGGTGTTCGCACGCCGGATAATTACAGGTCCGAGGAGGTCACTGCCCAAGTGGCCCCTGCTCAAAGAAGGATACCACGCCTATTAGGTCGAGAGGCATTCACAATTTTTCAAGTTGTAACCCATTATGGGTACATGAAGCTCAAAATTCCTCGGCCCAACGAAATCATCACTCTTTGCTAGTGACCCGACATAGCACTCCGCTACCAAAATAAGACAGCCAGACCGCCCTTGAGGCACTATCCAAGCCCTAGCGTCGAGGTACTCACCGCTACGCGCTCCATGGTGAATAGGGACGATGTGATACTGATAAGAGATCCAAGTCCACCTCCTTTAAACCAGCGGATTTAAATAGTCAAATTCCAAGTCCATCCAATGGACCATATAAAAACGGCCTCCATGGAGGCACAATTAAACTCGATGTAGACGCCAAGACTAAGAGAATTCCTACGCCGAAAATTGGGACATTTTTGCCTCGCACCCTTCGCACATGCCAGAATCCCACGCCGGCCGGGCAAGAGCACAGCCTAAACATCCTAAAAGGATTCAAGCTACCAAACAGTTTCTTCGGCAAGCCCGAATCCAAGAGACAAAGCATGGGAGAGGAGCTAGCTAAACTATTGGAGGCCGGATTCATCATAGATATAAAACATCCCGGACTGGCTAGCAAACCTGGTGATGGTACCAAAGAAGGACAAATCCCGGGCGCTTATGCGCGCCGATTTCAAGGACCTCAACAAGGCTTGCCCAAAGGATCCCTTCCTCCCCCGCAAGATTGATCAAATTATCGACGCCATCAGCAGACACGATTCATTCTGCTTCCTCGACGATACTCCGCTACCACCAAATTAAGATGGCAGAGCTCGACTCAAGCCGCGAACGGCATTCATCACTCCATACGGCCCATTCTCGCTTCAACACAATGCCCTTCGCTCAAAAACACCGCGCAACATATCAGCGCATGATTCAAACATGTCCGCAAACCAGATCGGCAAAACAAAGGAGGCATATGTAGACGATGTGGTCATCAAAAGCAAGCATGTCGAAACTTTAGTAGATGACTTGAGGCTCACATTCGATAATCTCCAACATATGACATCAAGCTCAACCAGGAAAATGCTGCTGGCGCATCAGCCGAAAGCTCTTGGGCTTCATTGTATCCGTAGAGGAATTGAAGCAAACCCAGCCAAGATCCGAAGCTCTGTCACAATTGGATATCCCAAAAGACCTCAAACAAATAAAAAATTGATCGCATGTGTGGCGGTTTAAGCCGCTTTTATCTCCCCTGCTTGGGAGAAAAGGCATTACCCTTTATCACCTCCTCCGACGCATCGAACACTTTGAGTGGACGGATACGCCACGGCCGACTCAAGAAATAAAAGCCATATTGGCAATAAACCCGTTCTGGCCGCTACCAACATGGGCGAACCAATTTATTATATATCGCGGCAACTCATCGTTGTAAGCGCGGTGCTCGCTGGTTTAACGAGAGACGGACGGACACAAGTTCCCCTTCAAAACCAGTTTACTACGTGTCCACACTCCTAACTCCATGCAAGTCACAAGATTCAAGATTATCAAAAGATAGCGACGCGGTGTTTATGGTATCCCGAAGTCAGCGACACTACTTTCAAGAGTGTTCAATAACAGTAGCCTCGGCAAGTACCTACCGCGACGCCGACAGGTCGGATTGCAAAATGGGCCATTGAGCTCCTCCCGCTCGACATAACCTATAAGCCACTTCATGAAAGCTATTAAGTCCTGTTTTGCCGACTTGCCGCCGAATGGACCAAGCCGAACTCCCTAAAGAGTACGACGATATTCCAATTGATAATGCACTTCGACGGCTCCAAAATGTTGGTCGGCTCGAGTCAAGCGCCGTTCTCGACGCCCCAATCGGAGATACAGCTTCAATACATACTCAGATAATGTATACGGACTCCAACAACGCAGCTGAATATGAGGCCCTTCTACATGGTCTCCTGATGGCAGTCTCCATGGGCATTCAACGCCTAGATGTGCGCGATTCGAACTCGCTGATATCCCAAATAAATTGAGACTTTGATGCCAAGGATCCAAAATGGCAGCTTATCGCAATGCCGCCCTAAAATGTCATATCGGGTTTGAGGGGCTCGAATTTCACCATATAGCCCGGGATAACAACCGTGCAGCAGACGTGTTGGCACGACGCATCGTTAAAGCGCCGATGCCCTCCCCCCAACATCTTCCTAGAGAGGCTGTTCAAGCCATCCATATTATGGGAGGAGAGTCCGAAATAACAACCCGGACCCAACCGCACCGCCCCCAATAATCAACATTCTCGCACAGCTTGGTGGTTCTCGCCAACTAAATAACACCTCAAATTTCACGCAATAATGGCAGTCATTTCCCCGTGGATAGAACCATTCCTAGCCTACCTAACCAGGCAGGAACATCCCGAGGACCAAAACGAGTCCCGCTGCATAGTGCGGCGATCTAAAGCCTATAAGGTCCATGAGGGAGAGCTTTATAAGAAAAGCACAACCGAGTCCTTCAAAGGTGTATCTCCAAGAGGAAGGGCGGAATCTTTTGGCTGAAATTATGCCGGACTCTGGCGGGCACCACGCCGCAGCCCGGCCCTTGTAGGAAAGGCCTTCCGCGACATAGTTTTATTGGCCGACGGCCCGGCAGATGCTCAGGACTTAGTCCAATGATGCGCCGGATGCCAGCTCTTTGTTAATCAAAGCCACATGCCACCCAATCGCCTCAAAACTATACCCATCACCGCCCTTCATGTCCGGGGCTTGACATGGTTGGACCCCTTAAAGGGGGAGCCCACAAGCAAAAATACCTACCGGGTCATGGTGGATAAATTCACCAAATGGATAGAGGCCAAGCTCGTTAAGACGGTCAATCCGGACCGGTGATAGACTTCATATCGTGGGGTCGACACCGTTAAGGTGTCCCCACAAAGATCATCAATCGATAACGGCACTAACTTTACAGCCGACGAGGTCAAACTATGGTGCAAAAACATGGGCATCAAGCTCGACTACGCTTCAGTCTATCACCCTCAAACTAACGGTCAAGTCGAGCGAGCAAATGGTCTAATTATGAGCGGCATCAAACCCAGATTGGTGCGGTCCCTGAAAGTGCGTTATATCAACTAGAGGGGGGTGAATAGGCGACTTTTATGAATTCTTCACTGAGGAATTTGCCGGTGAGGAAATTGCTTAGCGAAGAACTACTTGCAGTGGAATAAGTACTCAGAAGTAAGCATAAGAGAATGCGGGCATGGTCATCATGATGAAATGAAGACAAACAAAGAGTACCGAAAGCATAAACACAGGATAGCACAAGATGAAGACAAACAGATCAAGAAATTGAACTGAGGAAATTGAGAAAGTCTTCACCAAAGTCTTCAAACACAGATATGAATGAACACTCAACACAAAGAATGAGGAAATGAAAGAGTTGAGGAATTAGAACCAGTTAGGTTGGTGAAGACAATGATTTGGTAGACTAGTTCCAATCGTCGCCTCAGCTTGTACGCCCGTTGGAGCGGCCGAGTATTTAAACTCGAGGACACACAGCCCCGTGACACCCAACCATCGAAAGCACGCAGCCTGTGACACCAAGTCCTCACCAGATTCTCCTTGAACTAAGGTCACATGCACTGGCCCAATCACTCGTGTTAAGTCTTCAAAGCGATTTCCAAACCTTCATGTACTTGGTCACTCGGGCGATCCACAATTCCTCATGGATGTTCTAGACCATGACGCCTAACCATCTGAAGAAGCACATTCTTCAAATGTAATAAGCGCCGGATCCGTGCAGGATCAATTTCTTCAAAGGATGCTCAATCACTTTGGGTTTGTAGGGGTTTGTTTTGGGTTTTTCCTCACTGATGATTTTCGCCAAAGTCCCTGAGGATGGGTTGCTCTCAAATGACAAGTGTCAAGTTTCTTCGAGCAGCCAACCAGCTAGTGGTTGTAGGGGCGGCTATTTATAGCCTAGGAGCAGCCCGACATGATAAGACATAAATGCCCTTCAATGATATGACCGTTAGGTGGATAAGATATTTTGGGACAGTCGGGCGCCAAGAAGACAACAACGGGTCGGAAATTTGACTCTCAAATTCCTCGTATTATCATGTTCCTCATCGTAGGCAATCCAGACCGGTGAATTTTAACTCCTCGTCAGAATAAATTCTCAAATAAGAGAAGAACTTCGCTCTCACATCAAGAAATTGATCGAATCGTATGAGATTTCCAAAGGCTTCACTCAAGGGATTGGTAGGTGTAGGATTTGAGTTGAGAATAACATGGAAATTTTTCCTTAGTATTTCCTCTAATTCCCCCTTTAACAAAGACGGTGTTTCCTATGACTCAAGAAAGAGAAAAACGAAACTACGAAAACAAAAGTCTTCACGCTTCATGTTCCTCAAATGAATACCAAGTCTTCAAGGTCACACCAATTTCTTCACTTTCAAAGTCTTCAGAAAGTCTTCAAAATATCAAAGTCTTTAGTCGAAGAACTTCATTTTTAGGGGTCGACTTTAACTGTAAATATCAAACTCCTCATAGACTTATAGACCATTGTACACTCATAAACACATTAGTCCCTTAACCTATAAGTCTTCAATACACCAAAATCACTAAGGGCACTAGATGCACTTACAATCTGCCCCTTTTGGTGATTGATGACAATATAGGTTAAGTTTTCAACGGGATAAACATATGAAGTGTAAATACTGATATTGAGGAATTTGATTGCAAGATATAGAAGAACTCCCCCAAGATGTGCATAGTGAGGAATTTGCTTTTGAGGCAAAGGTACATTTGAAGAGTTGAATCATGGAGATCTCCCCTATATCTTGTAATTCATACACGATTTTGGACATATAATATGAAGAATTTGAAATGCATGATGAAATATGGTGCTAGATGAAATTCAGCATATGCGTATGTATAACATTAATGAGGACCAAGCATGCAAAATAACGCATCAAGAGTATCGTGAGCACAAAGGCATCAAAAGTATCAAAGCACCATCGGGTTTAAGATTACAACTCGATCCAATAAAAGTTTCAAGAACGATAGTTGTAACTTAACAAAAATATGCCCATATAATAGACCGCTTGAAGACTAACTCAATTTCTCCCTTGTCATCAAATGACAAAAGGATTGAAATCGAGGACTAACGCCTCAAGAATTTCAACTTGATGAAGGAGCGCCAGTTGTTGTCGGGTCGGTTGTCGTAGTAGGGCCCGTCGCGTGTCGCCCAAGTCTTCATTTTCATCGCTGTCTCGTGGATGAAGAATAGGAGCTGGCCACCAAGGAAGGAACTTTGACCTTCTTGTATTTCTTCTGGGAGGAGGTGCGCCAGTCAAATTCTTCCTTGAGACCCATTGTCGCCGGGCTTCCACAACAGAGACATTAGAAAGAACAGCCCAAAAGTGCGCTTGAAGGTTTCTATGGAGGTAGTAGTGGTTTTTCTTCACTGCATTATGTGTAGAGGTCATGTTGTGAAGAATGGAACCAAGTCGACGCTGACCCATTTATGATGGCGATCAACCTTCCGATGAAGACCGAGGAGTAACTTCACGATCAGCCATCACCTCGGTGTTGTGGCTTGAGGACTTTGCTTGGCTGAGGTATTTATGGCGGCAGAGTCATGTGTGGCAGAGTCATCATTGGTGGAGTAGGATGCAGCTTTGCTAAACTGTCCATCCAATGGACGAGTGCCTTTTCATCGATCACGCTAGCTTGCCTTGCCCTTGTCATCACCGAGGAAAATGTCCGCTTGAGGACTTCAATTGGAGGCAAGTAGCTGCAGTGGTTCGTAGTATCAGCCTTTGTAATTGAGTGAATACATTGTCCCGATGAATCTCATTATCCAAGGCGATAAGGCTTCAGCTCAAATGGTGACATAGCAATATTCGCCAGAGTCCTCATGAAGAAATCATGGAAGTTGACAGAACGCCATGAATGATATTGAAAAGCATATTCTTCATGATGCCAACGACTTCTTCATCATTTGAGTCATGGACTTTGATAGGACTCATTGTCTTCGTCAGAATCCGATAGACAGTCCGAGGCACATACGATAATTCCTTGACGAGGAATTTGGTTCTTGGGGCCTGCCCTGGCTTCAAAGGCTTCATCAGCACTTGCATATAGTGATTTGAAAGCTCAGGTTCATTGTAGATACAACGAGCACCATCAAGGGGAGGACTGAGTGGTAGAGCATGAAGCAGTTCGCTTGTCGGGTGCCTTGTAGTGAGTATTTTCAGACATCCAGCCTAACACCCATAAGTTCACGCCTTCGGCCTCCTCCGGTGATGTGCAGCTGTTGTATAGAATTGAAGAATGAGTTCTTCATTCCAATCACAGATGTCGCTGCAGAAATTCGTAAGTCCCGCATCGTGGAAGAACACTAAGGATCGGCTCAAGTTCGGGCAGAGATTCCATGTCCACATGAGGAATATGTGCATGATCGAAGACTTTCTTTGTTGAAGAGCACCGAGGAATAGAAATTGGCTTGACCGGCAGTCCGTAAACGCTTCTTCCTTATGCGCGAAAGCGTAATCATATGGATTGTAATCAGTGAAGAATACGTGTCGCCAAGAAATCTTCAAATTTGAACTTTTGCTTTGTTGAGAAGGGATTCTTTGGCTTTGGCAGAGGAGTATCAGTGAGTTGCATCACGACCTCTGGAATCGCAATCTCAGGTTCTTCAGGCTGAGGAATTTCTTGTTCCTCTACAGGTGCAGTCTGAGGATCAGCAGCAGCAGGTTCATCAGCGCTAGTGGCTGGAATTTCTTCATGGACAGATGAAGTGGGATGAGTTTCTTCAGAGCCCATTTGAATCAAGTGGAGCAGGGACCGAGGAATCTGCTGAATTGGGGTGAAGAGTGGAGAATTTGGATGTCGATTTTCCCAAAAGTCATCGCTCATCATTGGCGCTTGTGCTTCCAATATCCACATCTTCTTCAATTTCTCAATACCGCCTCTTCACCGTGAACCCAGGCATAGGCGAGGAAAAATTAGGGTTGAAGGGATTGCTTCCACTTCACTTTCTTCATCAATCTGCTCGACGAAGCAGCAAAATGATCTTCTTCATCGATCCGCTTGGGATCTCATAATCTTCACCAAGAGGAACAAGGTCCTTGATGGAATTGAGGAAATTGGAACAACATCAATAGGATTTTCAAAAGAGCCGGGTCATTGGCTTCAGCTTCTTCAAGAGCCAAAGAATTTGACGAATCGATGCTTTCCGCTTTCTTCACCGCAGCTCGCTCGGCAGCCTTGGTCTTCTTCACATCGTGAGGCATATGGAAGAATTGGAGTTGGTGTTGGCGCAGAGGAGCCGAGGAATCTGGTTGATTTTCCTCAGCGCAATCGATGAAGTTGCCTCGACTTTGTTCAGTTTCTTCAGCGCACCACTAGTGGATGCCCGGCAATTTCTTCAGCGGCCGGAATGGGTCATCGCCTCGAACTAGCATTGTCTTCAGCAGCCTCGAACTTCATCGCCGTGCTGGTAAGCATGTTCTTCAACCGGCTGAAATGAGGCTCCACCGAGGAATTTCTATGTTGCATTGGGGCAGCAACATTGGTGAACTTCTTCGTCAGTTGACGAATGGACTTTGGCTCCTTGCCAATCAAGATAATATGAGTCAAATTTGTCACGAGGGCTTTGATGTCAGCCGCATCTTGATAAGTTCTTCGCTTGTCATCTTGACAACGCTTTTCTTCAGCAGCTTCTCCTTTCATCAGCATTTCTTGATCTCTCCGGCTGTATCAAATTTCCATTTCTCCTCTTGGATGAAATGAGTTAGCATGTGACTTTGGCCAGTGTGTCAACTTGAAGTCGCATAGGAGTGTTTTGGGTCCTTGTGCCGTAGATCAATGTAGTCTAGGATCGCCTTGGATCCAACAAAGAAGGGCATTGTGTGTGCCTTTGGCTCTAGCGGCCCTTTCTTGGCGGTCTCCGATGATTTCCGCAAGTTCATCATCATCAGCCTCATCATCTTCGTGTGGCTCTTGAAGGCGCAATTGCTTTCTTCTTGGGACTTGGCCGAGGACCTCGGCCCAACTGTGGGCCTTAGTCTTCAGCAGAGTCGGGCCAGATGAAGAATTTGGTGCAGCTGAGGAACTTGGTCAAACACCAGAGGCAATGGAGATGCCTGCAGCCCTTTGGCACGTGGGGCTGATGCACAGTGTGCCGAGGACTTTGTCGGAACTGGCCGAGGACTTGGGAGGAGCTGCCGAGGACTTTCAAGGAGCCGAGGATTTTGGAGGAGCAGGAGCAGCACTAGGAATTGGCCGTGAGGGCATTGCCGAGGAACTTGGCCGTGAGGGCAATCAAGCAGAAGCACTTGGCTTGTAAAAGCGGCTTCTTTGCCATAGATTTTCTTGGCTTGACAGAGGCCTCAAGGGCAGCAAGCAGCAAGCAGAGTGAGGCCTCAGTGGCAGCAGCAGAGCAAGTAGTCCTCATTAAATTTCTCACAGCCTCATTGGCTTGTCTTGCTAATTTGGCTTGGCGCTGGCCCATTCTTCTTCAGAAAGTCCTCGCCACGCTTGATGTCGGTGGGGTCAGCTTGACTGTGTGCCAATGGAGCTCTTGGGCATGGAGGATTGAGAGTTTAATTTCTTCATGTACTTTGGAGTTACATATCTGTACTCCCTCCATTCCCTTGCCCATCTCCTTTCAATCCTTTGAATGCACACCTTGCGCTGATTTCTGTTTTCTTTGTCGAACTGGGCTTCATCAGGTGTGCAATAATCAGCCTATATTTCCTCAGGGATCTCAAACACATTCATGACCTCAGGTCTCTTTCCTCCTTTCTCGTGGCTTCTTTCCTTCTCGCCATATTCTTCAAAGTGAGGAATTTGAACAAACGAATTCTCCAAGAAGTATGCAACTTTTCTTCGAGGAACGCCGCAAATGAGTTAAGTTGATGAGAACCTAGTGATTCAGCAGCGACATGAGTACCGTGAACAGTATAGTTGCAAGGAATTTGGAGAGGTCATATGCTCTCGTAAGGTTTTTCAAAAAGAACTAGTTTGAGGAATTTGACCAGATGAGCCTTGAAGAATTTCACTAAGCTTATCTTTTGTCTTAGGTTCCAGAGAGTTGTATAGATCGAGGATCCACACAATTGAGGAATCTTGAAGAAAATCATTGCTTAGAGAAACGAATCAAGAGCATATTTTGTTCGAGGTGTTCATATGTGTGAAGATTTGAAGAATAAACACCTTTGAAGATTTTCAGGAAGGTTTGAGAATCAAAGCGAGTAATAAAAGTAACTTTTAATTACCCGGTGAAGAACACGCATTTAACCGAGAAGAACAGATGGGAAGTTCGTCAGTTAGATCTTCCACGCCTCTAACTTGGCGGAGGAAGACAGCCATCGCGCGGGCGGAGTGAAGATTTCATGGTCGGCGCTGAAAGTACGCCGGGCGACGCAGGTCGAGGCAAAGGAAGCTTTTCCTCACCGACCATTTATGGAGAAGCGGGCGGCGCTTAGGGTTTGAGAAGCTCGAGCGAGAGAGAGCGGTCGAGCGGAGTAAAGGAAGTGAGGAAGGGAGAGGGATATATATAGCCATCGGTGAAAAACTGTTCGCCCAAGATTTGGGGATTTAACGTGTTCTCGACCCTTCTCATTCGCTGACATGTGTCACCCACGCATCGAGAAGTGGAGATCGTGTTAGATCGTAAGTGAATAGATAAATCTATCATGGAATGCGGAAAGGTTTGAGCGGCAAAACGAAAAGTTTGGATAAGATCAGTTTTAAAGTTCCGCTCACAATTTCTTCAAATGACAAGGATATAGTGAAGATTTTGAACAAGTTTCAAATAGAACGCATATGAAGAATTTGTAATAGATTGGGTTGAGTATAGCATAGAGGGGAAGGGTCCCATCACATTCACTTAGCGTAGAAAAGCGACTTGAAGAAATAGCCATAAGTGAATGATGTAAAGGACATAAACCCATATATATATATATATATATATATATATATATATATATATATATATATATATATATATATATATATATATATATATATATATATATATATATATATATATAGCTAATGAGGAAAAACGACGGAAATAGTGAAGATTTTGCAAAGTTGAAGAATTTGAAAAACTGAAGAATTTCAACTGAGGAAAAACTCAAATTGAAGATTTTCAACTTTGGTGGTGGCGTGACCCACCGTATAAGAATGATGATTTCAGACACCGCACAATTGTCGAGGGTTATGAGAATCAAATTCTTCGTTAATTTCTTCACACTTAGAGTGTTATTCTTCATTAATTGAAGAAAACGATTCTTCATGTGTTGCACATCTAAGTCATCAATTTTATGTAAGTGTCAGGATGTGTGTCCTTTTCAAAGAACATTCGAAGATTCTAAGATATTTAGCTCACACCGCAACTTGCTAAATCTCTTCTCATCCAAGGGCTTTGTGAAGATATTAGCTAGTTGTTCTTCAATCTTCACATGCTCGATGGAGATGTCGCCCTTCAACACATGATCACGAAGAAAATGATGACGAATTTGAATGTGCTTTGTCTTCGAGTGCTGAACTGGGTTGTGAGTAATCTTGATGGCACTCTCATTGTCACAGTAGAGAGGCACATTCTTCACGTTGATGTCGTAGTCCTTGAGAGTTTGCTTCATCCACAAAGAATTGAGCACAACAAGAGCCAAAGAAGCAGGTATTCAGCTTCCGCAGAGACAAAGTGATACGTAGTTCTGCTTTCTTCGAGGACCAATGCATCAAAGATCGTCCGAGGAAATTACAAGTACCAGATGTTGACTTGCGGTCCACACGATCATCACCAAAGATAGCCGTGAGTCAGAATATCCAATGAGATCAAAAGTAGAGCCCTTTGGGGTACCATAATCCTAGTGTTGGTGTGTGAGCTAGATATCAAGAATATGCTTCACAGCCTTTATGGTGTGATTCCTTGTGTAGCTTGAAATCGGGCACACATGCAAACACTAAGCATTATATCTGGCCTAGATGCACATAAGTACAATAGAGAACCAATCATGGAGCGGTATACCTTGTGATCAAGTCAATACCATTTTCATCAAAGGCATAGATGGCCTTTTGTGGGCATAGGAATTTTGACACCTTTGCAATCTTGCATGCCTAATTTCTTCAGGACATCTTTGAGGTATTTCTCGTGAGATATGAATATGCCATTGTGTTGTTGATTTAATTTGAAGACCTAAGAAGAATTTCAACTCTCCCATCATAGACATTTGATATTCTTCACTCATCATATAGGCAAATTCATCACTATAACGCTGGTCAGTACAGCCAAAGATAATATCATCAACATATACTTGGCACACAAACAGTTCACCATCATATGATTTAGTAAAGAGAGTAGGGTCGAGTGAACCGGTGTGAAGCCATTCTCGCATTTAAGAATTCCTTCAATGTATCATACCACGCCTGTGGGGGCCTGCTTTGAGACCATAGAGGGCCTTGTTGAGTCTCAAGACTTTGTCAGATTCTTGGATCTTTAAAACCTGGGGGTTGAGCAACATATACTTCTTCCTCAAGCTTACCATTGAGGAATGCACTTTTACATCCATTTGATATAAAGTGATATTATGATGGTTAGCATAAGCAAGTAATATGTAATAGCCTCAAGTCTAGCAACAGGTGCAAAAGTTTCATCGAAATCAATTCCTTCAACCTGTGTGTAGCCTTGAGCTACAAGTCGTGCCCTATTCCTCACCACAAGGCCATTTTCATCTTGCTTGTTGCGGTAGATCCACTTTGTGCCAATGATATTATGCTTGCGAGGATCCGGACGCTTGACCAGTTTCCTGCACATTGTTGAGCTCGAATCGATGTAATTCTTCTTGCATGGCCTGAATCCACTCAGCTCCAGAAATGCTTCATCTACCTTAGTGGGCTCTGTGATAGAGACAAAAGCATAGTGCCCACAAAAGTTAGATAAATGTGAAGCTTTTGAGCGTGTGAGAGGACTCGGCGCTTCAATGTCATCGGCGATCTTGTCAACTTGCACTTCTTTTTGCAACGCGAGGATGAGCTGGTTGTCGCCGAGGAATTTGATCATTTTCCTCAAAGACCATTGTCTTCAAAGATTATCTTCAGTGCATCACCGACGCTCTTCACAGACAGAATGAATTCTTCAGCAGATTCTTCAAGAGGGAATGACATCCTCGCTGTTTTGAACTTGATAGATTCCTCAGAGCTGGTTCATCTAACACGTAAGGTAGGTGCTCTCTTTATGCAGCCATTAGTTTCATCGAATCAAGACATCTACAGCTTCAACAACCTTGTGATGAACGTAAAGTTGAAGACTCAGAGGTGTGCGTAGTCCTTTCCGTAACCAAGCATAAAACCTTCATGTGCTTTCGTGCAAATTTAGAACTGTGATGAGGATCTCTAATCCAAAGCATTTAGCAATCAAGACTTTGAAATAACTCACATTGGGTTTCTTGTCGTTGAGGAGTCCATAGGTAGTCTTCTTGAAGAATTTGTGAAGATATACTGCTGATGATGTGGCACGCGATATCAATTGCATCAATCCAAAAACGACTAGGCATTTTGTATTCATCAAGCATAGTGTAAGCCATCTCAACAAGAGTTCTCGTTTGCGCCCACGACGCCCATTTTGCCGAGGAGTATAGGGAGCAGATAACTCATGAGTAATACCAAGTTCATCAAGATAGGCATCAAGACCGAATTCTTGAACTCAGTTCCATTGTCACTCCCGATGTGTCTGATCTTCACACCAAAGTTAGTTGAAGCCTCGAGGAAAATCGCTTTAAGACTTCCTGCACTTCATTTTTGTAAGTAACAATGGGTACCCATGTGTAACGAGAGTAATCATCAACAATAACCAAGCCATATAGAGATGCATCATTAGTGACTGCTGAGTAATGATTAGGACCAAAGAGGTCCATGTGAAGCAATTCAAGGACAAGTAGTGGTCATGATAGTCTTCGCCGGATGCTTGGCCTTGGTCATTTTTCCAGCTTCACAGTGCTCCACACAAGTGATCCTTGAGGAATTTGACATTCTCAATGCCAATGACATGCTTCTTCTTTGCAAGCTGCAGTAAATTCCTCATGCCTCCATGACCAAGTCGCCGATGCCATAGCCAGCCTTCTCAAGCTTTTGCAAGTAGACACACGGCTGGTTGTGGTCCTCAGAGAAATCAACAATATTCAAGTCTCCTCTCCTAAAGCCTTCGAAGACTTTGGAATTGTCAGCTTCCATAATCACAACACAATGATACTTGCCAAAGATAACAACCATATCAAGATCACAAAGCATTGAGACTGACATGAGGTTGTATCCTAAGGACTCAACAAGCATGACTTTGTCCATGTGTATGTCCTTAGAGATCACAACCTTACCAAGACCCAATACCTGACTTTTGGCTTTGTCAGCAAAGATGATATGCTTCAGATGTGACGGTGATAAGGGAGTATCCATCAATAGATTCTTGTCACCACCATGTGATTTGTACATCCACCATCGAGGACCCACTCATTGGCTTTGGGTTGATCATCCCGCAGATGAATTAGTGTAACTTACGCATCTCATATACTTCATTAGTGAAGAATGTGATATCAAGTTTATCGATGAATTTCATTAGGCAGTATAATGTATAAGTAGTATGAGGATCGCAGGAAATGAAAGTGTCAGCCCTCAAAGAAATTCTTCAGACGCTTAAAGCACGCCCGGAGACCTCGACTCGCAGAAGAGGTTAGTTCTTTTTCTTCACCACCCACATCTCAAGGGGTGGCAAAGAGTTCATCATCATGAGCACCATATGAGAATGGTGGAATAGAGGCCAATCCATTTCGCTTCACATAAGAGGGGTTAGGTAAGCATATGAATAAGCAGAGAAATTCTTCGAGGACTTACGAACATATTGGTTTGAAGAATAATGCACATATTCATAGCCCTTAGCTCTACCCTCACAAACAGAGTTGTTAGCACGATGATAATCATATGAGGACTTTGATCCTTTTGAGGAATTTGATCCACGGAGGAATTTGGTCTCAGAGGAGGACTTGGATCCATATGAAAAATTTGGTCCATATGAAGAGTTTGATCTGGGTTCCTATTCTTCACTGTGTGGTGTCATGAGGACATTCACCAAGACTTTCAAGGCACTTCTTGGAAACCCAGATTTTCTTCATAGGGGAAACGCTCTCATGTTAGTGCCAACATATCTAGCAAATACTTCACCATTCTGATTTTTGAACAGTTTATAGTTGAGTCAAATGACTCATCGTAAGAATGAGGAGATTCAGATGTAAAGCCAGATAAGTTAGATGGATCAACTGGAGGTCCCTTTGCAGCAAAGAACCCATGAGGTTTTGGGGTACCGCTCAAAGCTTCCAATATGTTCCATCAAGCATTGAGTTTCCTCTCAAAGGCAATACCTCTTTCCTAGGGTTCCCGTTGAGGATCTCGCTTTTTAAGCACATCGTAAAGAGTCTGATGCCCTTTGAGGCTTTTGTACATGCTTGTCATGTACAATTCCTTCAGCCCGTCGCATCGTCAAGGATACTAGCAATGTCCTCGATGAGGAATGAGTGATAGCAGAGGCAAGTGAAGAATTTGTAACAGCTTGAAGCATTTGAACATTCAGGTGAAGAATTAGCAGATTCACGCTCAATGCACTTTAAGCATGGAGGAACAAATTTTCCTCGAGAAGCGCTTGATTTGTTGAGCAAGTAATGAATCGCGCCCTTCGAAGATCTTCATAACTCACTCTTAGCTTCTCAAGATCTTGCTTTCTTTGAAGAAATTCATAAGAAAGTTTCTCATGATCAGACAAGAGAGTGTTATGATGACCTTGAAGGTTGTCAAACCTAGACTGAAGTCTCTGAAGATTTTCAGTCAGGGCCTTAGTGCGATCCATTTCTTCACCTAACATATCATCACTTTTATCTAGCATGTTTTGTACCTTTTCAAAAGCCGTTTGTTGTTTTACAGCAATCTTAGCAAGTTTTGTGTAGCTGGGCTTTAGATCTTTATCAGATTCATTTTCACTAGATTCAGAGAAGGTATATTTGAGTACCTTGGCACCCTTTGCCATGAAGCAATAGGTGCGAGCACAGTCATCACTATCTTCATCAGCTTTGTTGGTGAGGTCATTTTCTTCAGAGTTGAAGATGGACTTGCTGACGAAAGCAGTAGCGAGAGCTAGACTCGCCACACCATACTCAGATTCTTCTGATGCCTCCTCTTCCTCATGTTCCTCGATTCAGCTTCGTGGTCCATTTCCTTGCCAATGAATGCCCGAGCCTTTTTGGAGCTGCTCTTCTTGTGAGAAGAAGGCTTTGAGGATTTTGATGATGAAGATTTCGACGATTTCTTCTTCTTCTTAGCGCCATCGTAACTGTAATCCTTGTATTTTTCTTCTTTAATTCCTTTTCCCATCGAGGACAATCTTGGATGTAGTGACCAGGTTTCTTGCATTTGTGGCAAAGTCTTCTCTTATAGTCACCGGATGAGGAATCACCGCTTCCTTGAGGATTTTCCAAAGCCACCACGCCTTGAGAACTTCGAATTTCTTCACGAGCAAAGTGCTAGCTCCTCGCTCAATTCTTCAGATCTCCATGGCTAGTACCGTAGTCTTCACAATCAGATTCGCATACAGCCTTGGCCTTCGTGGCACGTGATTTTCCATAGCTAGAACCATAGAGATCTCTCTTTCAAAGAAGTCGAACTCATGAGTATTTAGCCTCTCGAGAATATCGTGGATCAAGTGACTTGTAGTCAAGACGCCTTGTATCATATAAAGCGTGAGTGTCAAATGAGGAATCAAGCTTATCTCAAAGAATTTCTTTACCACCTCATGGTCGGTGATGTCAATGGCACCAAGCGCTGAAGCTCATTTGAGATGTCAAGAGGCGATCGAAGGTTTGTTGAACATTTTCGTTGTCGAAGTCTTTTGAAGCGGTTGAAGACATTGCGAAGAACATCAACTCGAGAGTCACGCTTGAGTTGAGACTCCTTCATTTACTTTGGACAGCCTATCCTAGATGAGCTTAGCAGTTTCAAAGCACTCACTCTTCAGATCGCCCTTTACTCAGATGGCCACATATGATATTCTTCGCTTGAGAATCGAGTTGCTTGAATCTCTTCACATCGGCAAAGCATTCAGAGAAGGTGTGACTAAGGGAACACCATTTTCCACAACATACCGTAGATCGTTGTCAATTGCCTCAAGATGCATTCGCAGATCTTGTTCTTCCAAAGAGGGGTAGTCCGTCCCATCAAAGGTAGGACACCCAGTTGAGACCTTGATCATACCTGCGTTGACATAACTAAAACCTGTGTGGTTAAACTAAAATCACGCAGTAACAAGGGAGTACCTTGCTCGATACCAATTGGAAGTGCGTTATATCGACTAGAGGGGGTGAATAGGCGATTTTTATGAATTCTTCAATCGAGGAATTTGCCGGTGAGGAAATTCCTTAGCGAAGAACTTCTTGCAATGAATAAGTACTCAGAAGTAAGCATAAGAGAATGCGGCATGGTCATCATGATGAAATGAAGACAAACAAAGAGTACCGTAAAGCATAAACACAGGATAGCACAAGATGAAGACAAACAGATCAAGAAATTGAACTGAGGAAATTGAGAAAGTCTTCACCAAAGTCTTGAAACACAGATATGAATGAACACTCAACACAGAATGAGGAAATGAAAGAGTTGAGGAATTAGAACCAGTTAGGTTGGTGAAGACAATGATTTGGTAGACCAGTTCCCAACTGCTGCCTCGCTTGTACGTCTGGGTTGGAGCGGCCGAGTATTTAAACTCGAGGACACACAGCCCCGACACCCAGCCACCGAAAGCACGCAGCTCAGGACACCAAGTCCTCACCAGATTCTCCTTGAACTAAGGTCACACAGACTGGCCCAATCACTCGTGTTAAGTCTTCAGGGGACTTCCAAACCTTCACAGACTTGGTCACTCGGCGATCCACAATTCCTCTTGATGTTTCTAGACCATGACGCCTAACCATCCGGAAGAAGCACGCCTTCAAATGTAACAAGCGCCGGATCCACGCAGGATCAATTTCTTCAAAGTGATGCTCAATCACTTTGGGTTTGTAGGGTTTGTTTTTGGGTTTTTCCTCACTCGATGATTTTCGCCAAAGTCCCTGAGGACGGGTTGCTCTCAAATGACAAGTGTCAAGTTTCTTCTCGAGCAGCCAACCAGCTAGTGGTTGTAGGGGGCGGCTATTTATAGGCTAGGAGCAGCCCGACATGATAAGACATAAATGCCCTTCAATGATATGGACCGTTAGGTGGATAAGATATTTTGGGATAGCCGGGCCAAGAAAGACAAAGAACGGGTCGGAAATTTGACTCTCAAATTCCTCAGGCTATCATGTTCCTCACTGTAGGCAATCCAAGACCGGTGAATTCCTAACTCCTCGGGCCGAATAAATTCTCAAATAATGTAAGAACTTCGCCTCTCACATCAAGAAATTGACTGAATCGTATGAGATTTCCAAAGGCTTCAAGGATTGGTAGGTGTAGGATTTTGAGTTGAGCATCACATGGAAATTTTTCCTTAGTATTTCCTCGACCCCTTTAACAAAGACGGTGTTTCCTATGACTCAAGAAAGATAA
This sequence comes from Aegilops bicornis, assembly GCA_021605145.1. Lineage (NCBI taxonomy): Eukaryota > Viridiplantae > Streptophyta > Magnoliopsida > Poales > Poaceae > Aegilops > Aegilops bicornis. Next base: position 868,762,145 of record CM038670.1, on the reverse strand, counting down.
AAACGAAACTACGAAAACAAAAGTCTTCACGCTTCATCTTCCTCAAATGAATACGGAGTCTTCAAGGTCACACCAATTTCTTCACTTTCAAAGTCTTCAGAAAGTCTTCAAAATATCAAAGTCTTCAAATCAAGAACTTCATTTTTAGGGTCGAATTTCATCAGAATATCAAACTCCTCGAGAGACTTATAGACCTGTGTACACCGTAAACACATTAGTCCCTTAACCTATAAGTCTTCAATACACCAAAATTACTAAGGGCACTAGATGCACTTACACCTCAAAAATCTAACACGACTGGGTAGAGGAGCTCGACTTCAGACTGGGGCTGCGGACCACTCCAATCGCATCTAATCGGATTCACACCATTCTTTATGGTATACGGGGCAGAGACAATTTTGCCCTGCGACATAATTCATGAATCACCTCGCGTGCGCATGTACGAAGAAAGAGAAGCAGAGCTCGATCGGCAGGACTGTTTGGACGCCTTGGAGGAGGAGTGCGACGTAGCAAAAGCCCGTTCCGCATTCTATCAACAGCAGGCTCGAAGATATCAAAGCAAAGAAGTACGGGCCAAAACTTACAATGTTGGCAAGCTAGTTGTACGCCTGTCGGACAAGAAAAAGGACAAACTCAAGCCCAAATGGGAAGGTCCCTTTATCATCGCATCAAGTCCCCGACCGTGGAGCTGCATCATTCTGTGAGATGCATCGGATAACCGACTCGAGCCGAACCCATGGAACGCAGCCCGTCTCTGAAGGTTCTACGCCTAGCGCCAGATTCTGAGTTCGTCTCCTTCCTCTGTCCATATTTTACACTTTAGTTGTCTTCCATTTTTGTCCTTCTCCCTCCTTTTTCCTTCTAGCCTTTGAAGGCTCGTTAGCGCATTGTTCGCACACACTTGACGCGCTATCCGCGTTCATTGTACCTGGGGGCTTCTTTCACAGAAGCTTATTTATAAGGGCTTCATGCCTAATACACGTGTCAAACTTCCGCGTGTACCTTTTATTCACCATTATATGCATCGATATGACTTAAGTTTTGGCCAAGCTGGGTTGCTCGGCCTGTGCTTACCCCTACGTTCCCGATTGTTCGGCTAGGTGGTAAAGGGAGCACCTCTGCGATTGTTACTGCCGAGTCAGCCGGATGTGTACCTTAGACTGGGTGAAGCCGAAAGCCAGCGTTCTTAAGAGAATATTCGGTCGGTGAGCTAAAAGAATATTTCTTACCTATTCATTTATCTGCCCCCAGATGTTTTTCTTCTTTTTTCGCAGTCCGGTCATGCACTTTAGGGCATGCCTCCCAGGGAAAGGAACCCCTAACGGAACTATTCTCCCTGGAAGATGTTTCTTACTAACCATGTAATATAACATAACTAGTTGGGCACTTGTCTGATAAAGCACTAATGACCCCTACGCCTGGTCTCGACACATGCCCCGGTTTTTATATAACCACGAGGGTATTCGGACACACTCCGGACTACTTGGTCCCGAGGTTGAAGCTTAAAAGGTCCGCTTATGACAAACGATCTACAATCCGCTAGAAGGCATTTCACATGTCACCTTAAATTACATAGTCAATTTGACTGATTGTATTCCTCTTCAATGCCATCTAACAGTGCTGTCTAGCCTACAGTCCTGCTGGGAATACTTTGCGCCAATTCTACCTAGCCGCACACTAAGCTCACAGAATCTCCTTCCCATCGGGCCCCATAGGTCCGACCTCGCCATGTGGTTTGGGTCAGCCTTCGTGTACCGTGATCTTCACCATGGCCTGTGCCTCCTCGGGCGCCTTTGACAAGAGGCCGATATCTTCCATAATAGGAAGCGCCGCCCCTCGAGCCTCTCTCGCAAGCTCCCCAAGGCCTTCGGCAGGGAGAGACAGATGGCCACAAGGCCTGGGCGACGCTTTTCATCACCCGCCGAACTCGCTCATGCAGTTGTAAGAGCTCGGAAGAAGGTCACCAGAGACTGACATTTCCTCCGCAGATGACCTGTGAGCATACCTACGACATAACTCGTTAGTCGACTTCTTCACGAACTCTTTTTCAAAGTTCGCTCAAGCACTTACTAAAAATGCCGCCGAAGCCGCCGATTCTACTTCACGGAGTCCGCCAAATAGGCACCTAACATATTTGAGTTCCTCTCCCAGCTGGGTGTTGGCATCTTGGAGAATATTCTTGTCCCGCCTCACCCTCGTAGAAGCACGCCTCCCGGCTTTAACCGCGCAAGAGTTGTTGCTTGTTCGGATCTACTCCGTGCCATCTCGCAATGATATTGTCACATTTACACATACGCCAGACTTCACAACATACCTATCTTTCAAGCGATATTACCAGAGGGGGTCTCTTGGCCTCCCTCAGCCGCTAGTGCGGCCTCAAGTTGGGCTTTGCACCTTCCACCTCCCGGGACAATTGGGTATTCTTTGTGGAAAGATCCTCAAGATAATAGATGATCCTTAAATCAGTTATTCTAACTATTTCAAGTCTCGGGGCTACTGGTATATATAACCATCAAATTTTCTCACCCGTATGTCTTTCACATACCGCCTGCGTGGCTCTGGCTAGACCATTATGAGCGGCACGGAGGTGCGCATCTCCCGAATCGAAGGCATCCAATGCCTCTTGGGAGAAACATGCGTCACGAAGAACAGTCCGGCGACGCCTGTGATAAATGGCACTATCCACCTTGGAATTGGTGGCAGATAGTTCGTCGGCATCCTCTGTTGGAGGAGTGTCCGACGCACGCCTCATGTTCGCCTCCGCCTCCGGACCTGGCTTTGGAGCCTGGCTGGTGGAGGCTCGATTGGCAGCCTCTCCGGATATAGTCCGGCGAGTGCTCTTTTTCCTGAAGAGAGCACGAGCATTAGTATTCCTTCCGGGAATAAAACCTGGGAATAAGGCGGCATTCCATACCGTGGCGTCGACGTCTCAATCCGGACCACACTTCTTTTCAGCCTGCTGGGCCTTGCCGCCCCTTGTCGGCTAGCCGCCGTAGGCTCGGCCTTCCACCTCAAGGGCTCCCCCTGCAAAACACCATTGATACACGGTGATCAAAGATAAGCACGGGTGGATCATTTTCAAAGTATTGGGACTACGGTCTCGCCACTGTGAGGCTGGAAATATTCCGGGGTAATCGGTCGTAATGGCGACCAAGGCATTGTCGATGCTCAGTTGGTAAAATACCCCATCGATCAGCACCACCGATATGTCCGGATCCTCTTGGGAGGCCGGATTGAGGAACCGTTCCGGATCTTCGGGTTGTGGAGGCAGGTTGTTTATATCCTTTACGGCCTGGCGCAGTTCCTATGTCGAAATCACAAAATGAGACACTTGACTATGGGAATATGGATCGGATGGGCAAAAAGAAATGTCCGCTTACCCAGCTTGGAGGATTGTTCATAGAAAATATGTCCTGTGGATCGACGCGAAGAAATTCCTCCTCTTCTCCCTTGTACAATGCGGACAAGGTCTTCATTAGATCGGTTCCCGGCCCCTTACGGCCATGGCGGGTGGCATCATCCTCCCCGTCGAAATCCCACATGGGGTGGCTCTATATCAAGCGGTTGCACCCCGTGATAATGCATGTGGCCATGACCCCATCATGGTCACCGAATGAGCCAACAACCTTATTCGCTCATCGTAAAGGACGCCCCGCTATTTTCCCTCCGAGGGCTCTATGGATGCCAGCTTAGGCGCTTTCTTCAAAGGAGCATTATCAACTCCGGAGGCCGATCCAACAGGTCCGCAGGGGACATCTTCTATATAAAACCATTTCAAGGCTAGTCTTTGACGCTTTCTTCGGGTTCCGGATAGATATCCGTCCTGGCGATGCGCCATAGTTCGCTCACCACTTGATATATCGACCCCTCCTGAGAACGGGGTACGAGGCAGACAACCTCTTCCACAGCGCGAAATGAGCCTCGATGCCAAAAACAGCTCGCAAAGGGCCACGAAGCCCGCAATATGCAGAATGGAGGGAGGCGTAAGGTTGTGCAACTGGAGGCCATAGAACTCCAGGAGCCCCCGGAGAAACGGATGAATTGGAAATCCAAGCCCTCTTATCAAATAAGGGACAAGGCATACCTGCTCTCCTTGGGAGGGACTGGGACGCCTCCGCTTGTTTTCCGCCTTATAGGTGGCTAGTCCGCTCGAACCGAACCATGAAGGCTGGGGAAGAAATCCCTTGGTTTGGAGCTGCCACTAGCTCGGGCAAGGGACGGAGCATCTCTCCCAATCTCCATGCTGAGAACTGGGAGGGCGAGAGGAGGAGCCGCGTCGACTGTCCATGATGGAATGGATTTTTGTCAGATGCACTCCGATGAAAGCTCGCGAGGGGAAGATGGTGTGATTCGGATCTAGATCCTCGCTCTTATATAGGCAGCTCATTTGGCGCAGCTAGGGGGTAAATATAAAAATACCTCGGCTTTTCGCATTCGCTCAACACGTGGAAGATGGCCATTATTGGGCGGAAGCCAAGGAGCGCGATATTTACGAGAAGCCGGACACTATTCAACAGTACACAGAATTAGGAGAAGAACCCGCCTTGCAATGCCAAGACAATCTATGCGCCAGACTCATCGCCATTGAAGCCTGGTTCGGGGCTACCGAGGGGTCCCGGATTAGGGGTGTCCGGATAGCCGGACTATAGCCTTTGGCCGCACTCGGACTATGAAGATACAAGATTGAAGACTTCATCCCAGATCCTGGATGGGACTTTCCTTGGCGTGGAAGGCAAGCTTGGCGACACGATATGTAGATATCCTACCATTGTAACCGACTCAGGTAACCCTAACCCTCTTCGGTGCCTATATAAACCGGAGGGTTTTAGTCCCAGAGGATCTAACAACAATCATACCATAGGCTAGCTTCTAGGGTTTAGCCTCTCTGATCTCGTGGTAGATCTACTCTTGTACTACCCATATCATTAATATTAATCAAGCAAGAGTAGGGTTTTACCTCCATCGAGAGGGCACGAACCTGGGTAAAAACATCGTGTCCCTTGTCTCCTGTTACCATCCGCCTAGACGCACAGTTCGGGACCCCCTACCCGAGATCCACCGGTTTTGACACCAACACTTCCCCACTCTTCCCCTTGCTGCTGCCGCCGCCGCTTTTTTTAGCTTCGGTTTATGCTCTAGATTTGACTAGTTGTGCTAACTTCAAATTTTGTTGTGTAGAATGGATGCAAGTTTTGGTATTGGGAAGAAGAGTACATCGATATATTGATAGAGCGAAATTTAGTACATGTTCTTGCACTTTTAGCTAGCATAGAGGCTGTAAATGAGACAAGTGCACTTGTTGCTAAATTAGAGGCTAGACACGAGACTAGGTCTGAGGAAGCAACATCTACTTTTGTCTTGAATAAGAAAGGAGGATGCCAGATCAAGCCTCCTCCATAGATCAACAACGAGTGCATCGAGAAGGCCCTAACTCAACTCAAGGGAGCAGTTATGGAAATTGGGTATCTTCTAAAATGTATTCTTGTGGTTCTTGTTTTCTTTGGTCTTGTTTTACTAGTCAAAATATGATGATGTATTTTTCATGTACCAAAAATGAATGATGAAATAAAGTTAAGGACTTGCAAAGAAATATACGCGGACAGGATGCGGCCGGGACACTACAAAAAAAAGACACATCCGTGACATTTTGGGCCGAACGAATTTTTTTTTGTCATACATATGACACTTCTATGATGATAATTATGAAAAAACCCGGTATCATCATAGATGTGGTGGGCTCCTACTTCTATGACAAAAAATCATGACAGAAAATGGGATTTTCGTCCTGGGCGGGCCGGAGACGCAGCTGCATGACATTCTTTGGGCCGGCCCATGACGGAAAAACCGTGGTAGAAGCGAGGGGAGGAAAATTTCGGGAGTTGCCGGTTACGGTGGGAGGTCGGGGCCGAGCGATGCGCTGCTTTCTTCTCGCATGTGTACGCTGCAGTGTGCAAGGCGGGCTCTAATCGAACTCCGGAAGCGAGGCGTTGGGCTCTAATCAACCCAAGCGACAGCACCGCAGGCTACGCTACATCAACCCGAGCAATCGATCGATGGCTGTTAATCGAACCCGATCGAGCGATTCCTTTGCTGTTGCTGCTAATCAAGCCGGTCGATTGATGAACAAAGGAGCGCTATGGGGGTTGATGAACAGTGAGCGGTAACGTTGCCTCTGGATGAACAGGACCCCGTGGTGTGGAGGGCTGGATGAATAGTAGACGGTGGAGGGGTGGTTGAACAGGACCCCGTGGTGTGGAGGGCTGGATGAACAGTAGACAGTGGAGGGGTGGTTGAACAGGACCCCGTGGTGTGGAGGGCTGGATGAACAGTAGACGGTGGAGGGGTGCCCGTGGAGGGGTGGTTGAACAAGAAGCTAGTGGAGAAGCGCCATGGTGGAGGCCGGATGAACAGGAGTCCATGGAGGCTGGAGGAGGTCGACGGTAGCCCGTGGAGGCCGGAGGACGCCGACGGTGGAGATGAACAGATCCCGTGGAGTCCTGCTTGGCGGTACGCCACACCCTCCGGATGAACAGGACTCTGCTTCGACCGTAGCGCCCAACACAAGTCCGCTTTCGCCCGCTGGCGGTACACCACACCCTCCCGATCAATGTAACCCCTGCTTTGACCGTAGGGAAGTCCGCTTCTCCGCTTTTGCGGTACGCCACACCCTCCCGATCAACAGACCCTGCTTCGACCGTAGGGAGGTCCGCTTCTCCGCTTTTGGCGGTACGCCACACCCTCCCGATCAACAGGACCCTGCTTCAACATGGCCGGTCGAACATAAGGCCGCTTCTCCGCCAGCGGTACGCCAGCCTCGCTTCCATCACCTGCTTCGGCCCAAGCCCTCCCGATGAACACGACCACGCATTCCGCTCCGACTCCAGCCGGTTGGCTCCCCATGAACACGACGACGACGCTGTTTCTCCATTCTCGACCCAGCCATGTACGCATGCGCCGAGTAGGCGTCGAGACCCCGCCCGTATGTACGCACGCGGCTGTATTTTCTTTCTGCACCTCGCCGATGTACGACGCAGTACATGCTACGCGGCGCCCTCTACTACGACACGCACGCCTCTACATCTACGGAACGCGGCGCGCTTACATCTACGACACGCAGCGCCTCTACATCGACCAAGATGTACGCACATCGTCACGACCAGAATGACAGCGCTTATGTACGCTTCAACCAGGTGGGTCCCGACCGCCGTGCACTTCCTTGCGGCGAAGATGTAGCTGGTGGGTCCCAGCAATGTGGGGCTAATCGCTTTTTGCCCGGACGCACTTCCTTGCGTGTGTAGATGTAGCTGGTGGGTCCCAGCAGTCAGGGGGGTGAATCGTTTTTTTGCCCGGACGCACTTCCTTGGGTGCGAAGATGTAGCTGGTGGGTCCCAGCAGTCAGGGGGGCGAATCGTTTTTTTCGTGAAATATGGTGGCCCGTCCGGTGGGTCCCCGCTGTCAGGTGGAGGAATAATTATTTTGCGCGTAATAAGGAGGCACTTCCTTGATGCGGCCATGGACCTAGCTGTCAGCCTCTCCACGTACAGTCCATGTCCGATGGAAGCCATTCCTTGACCACCTTGACCACGCCGCGCCAAGAGCACCAGGGCGGTGGATGACGGCGAGGCCTTGGAAGGGGACGACGCGGAGCCGGGGAAGACGCGAGAGTGGATGCCCATGCGTAGAGGAGTATGAGGGTTCACTCGTTCGGCTGCGGTGTGAGGCTGTCGTCGCCGTAGAATAACAGGGGGTGTGGGTGAGTAGAGGGATGGCCTGGCCAGCGGTGGGAGTAGTAGGGGGCGGTGAGGCCTCCGCCGCATCGCAGCCGGCCACGGGAGGCGTGGAGCACGAGGCACGACCGCGCTGGTTTGGGCGGCCGGAGCAAGAAGACCAAAGGTTGAAGAAGCACTACGGCCGCTTGGATGGACATCAGACGGTCACTTGAGCTAGAATCGCATATTGACTAAGTTGACAAAGCCCTCCGCCCCCGCCAACTTAGTAGGCCCACAAGTTAGCCTCGCCACTATACCGGGTCCCAGCCTAACAAAGCGGAGTATTCATTTTTGTGCATAATAAGGAGGCACTTCCTTGCGCGAAGATATAGCTGGTGGGTCCAAGCCGTCACGGGCGGTAACGCTTTTTCGCGAAATACAGAGGCCCTTTCGATGGATCCTCGATGTCGTGGAGGAATCATTATTTTATGCTGTAATAAGGAGGCATTTCCTCATGCGGCGTCAGGACCCAGCCGTCGGCCTCTCCACGTGCAGTCCACTTCAGATGCATGTCGGTCGTTGACCACGCTGACCAGGCCGCGCCGAGAGCACCAGGGCGGTGGACGACGGCGAGGCCTAGGAAGGGAACGACACGGAGGCAGGGAAGACTCAGCAGTTGTTTCCCACGCGGAGGGGAGCACGACTAAATGAGGGTTTACTGGTTCGTCTGTCGTCACCGGAGAATAACAACATGTGTGGGTGAGTAGAGGGATGGCTAGGCCAGCGATGGGAGTACGGTGGGGCGGTGGAGGCTCAAGGGCAAGACAATGGGTCAAGGGAGGAGGGAGGTGCAGTCCGCCGGGCGCTTGTTTGAGCGGCCGGAGCAGGAAGAGCAGAGATTGAAGAAGACGACGTCGTTGGATGACCATCCAACAAATCGCTAAAGGCCAACCTTTTTTAGGAAAGCCTCAAACTGTGGAAAACAGCATATAGCCCATCTGCCATTATTTCTAATAATTTACAGCCCATTTGCTAATTCATAAGGTTTTTTTGGAGCCCATATTGTTTTTGTTAGCATTACAAGCCATACTGTGGCCACGGTTAAAAAATTATACGAAATGTTGCATATTTTGGTGCGGTCCGAACTGTTTTTAATCCCGAAATTTTGACTCACATTCAAACTGATTTTAAAGATAAATGTATATCAATATAAAATCCAAAAATTCTCCACGATAAAAATTAATGTAATTTAAAATCTCAAATGAAAAAAAAAGATATTTGAAACTAATTGCAGGTTTGATGTGTTTTAAAAATGTACAGCCCATTTCTCATTACTGATGGGCCATTTTCTCGGCCGGCCGAATGAAAGCTCTCCTCGTCTTGAAAGATTTGCAGCCCAACAGGCCTGACAAAGCGACTTTCTTGGCAAATAACAAAAAAACTGGGCTATGGCCGTGGACCCAGCTGTTAGCCTCTCCACGCATGACAAAGATTTCTTCCGATGGAAGTCGTTCCTTGACCACGTTGACCACGCCGCGCGGAGAGCACCACGGCGGTGGACGACGACGAGGCCTAGGAAGGGGACGACGCAGAGCCGAGGAAGACGCGGTAGTGGAAGCCCGCACGGAGAGGAGTACAAGGGTTCACTGGTTCGGCTGCGGTGTGAGGCTGCCATCAACGCAGGGCCTGGCCAGCGGTGGGAATACTAGGGCGCGGTGAGGCCTCCGCGGCAGCACAGCCGGCCACGGGAGGCAGGAGCATGAGGCACGACCGGCGCTGGTTTAGGCGGCTGGAGCAAGAAGACCAGAGGTTGAAGAAGCACTACGGCCGTTGGATGGACATTGTATGGTCACTGGAGCTAGAATCGTTCATATTGACTAAGTTGACAAAGCCCTTCGTCCCCGTCAACTTAGTAGGCCCACAAGTCAGCCTCCCCCCCAAGCTGGGTCCCAGCTAGCAGGGGGAGTATTCATTTTTTTGTGCATAATAAGGAGGCACTTCCGGTGGGTCCGAGCTGATAGCAGGGGGACTTTTTTTCGCGAAATACGGTGGGTTCTGCCGTGGGTCCCAGAGTCGTGGGGCAAATATTTTTTGCAAAATACGGTGGCCCATCCAAAGGGGTCCCTCGCCGGGCTTGGAGGAATCATTATTTTCCGCTGTAATAAGGAGGCACTTACTTGTCCGCGGACGTGGACCCAAATGAGACTCTCCACGACAAAGATACTGATGGAAGTCGCCTTGACCACATTAACCTCGCCGCTCCGCTGCATGCATGCGCCCATGGGCGTGGTGCGCCCCACTGCCGCCTTCACGACATAGCCATCTTCCGATGACTCTCGGTTGTTGACCACATTGACCACACCGCGCCAAGCGCACTCCTGCATCGAACGACCAGGAGATGGGGAAGACGGGCAGTGGAGTCGCAGATGGATAGGAGTGGGAAACTTCACTGGTTCGGGTGCGCGGCAGGACAGCCGCTGTGCACGGGAGACAAGAGCAAGAACAGAGGTTGAAGAAGGAGCACAGCTGTTGGATTAACATCCAACAGTCTAGCTGCTAGAATCATTTGTTGATTAAGTTGACAAAGCCGTGCGTACACATCCGCTTAGCAGGCCCACAAGTCACCACCAACCGACGGGTCCCAAATTGTCAACGGATGAATAATTTTTTTCGCAAAACAAGGAGGCACTTCCTTCCGTGCGAAGATACAGCCGGCGAGTCCCAGCTGTCAGGTGGAGGAAACACTTTTTTCAGCTTAATAAGGAGGAACTTTCCTTGCGTGCGACAATGGACCTCGTGGGTCCTAGCCGCCAGTTCTCCATGTACAGTCCTCTTCCGATGACTCTCGTTTGTTGACCACGCCGACCGAACACAACGAGGCGCCGACGACAGCGAGGCCCCGGACGGGAACGACTCGGAGATGGGAAAACGCGCGGTGGAGTCGCAGATTGAGAGGAGGAGAAGGGTTATAACTGGTTCATTGCGGTAACGTGGGGTTGTAGTCTCGTGGGAGAATAACAGGAGGTGTCGAGGGGTGGAGGGATAGCCTCGGCCGGCGGGGTAGCGCTTTGCAGCGATGCGTAAGCAAAAGAGCCGCTTAGTCACGGAGGCCGGACCAGGCGGTCCCGGCGACGCTGGAGGAAGAAGACGAGAGATTGAAGGTGCATGTCGGCCGTTGGATATAAATCCAATGGCTATGGATGACACAATCATTTGTTGACCAAGTTGACAATGCCCTGCGTAGGCTTCGACCTATTGGCCCACATGTCAGCCTGCAAAAATGTGGCATATATTTAACCCATGTTTTCAAGAATGTACAGTCAATTTGCTGGGCTGGGTGAACAAATAATTTGCCAATAATCGGGCCCATTTATATTTTCTAAGAAATCCCAGCCCATTTGCACTTCCTTGAAATACACGTATTAGGTGGGCTCGTTATATATATAATGTTATGTTAGAAGGAGCAATTAATATCAAAGAATAAACCGAGAGGCACATTATATATATATATATATATATAATTAAGAAATTAGCGAGTTATTGCTCAAAATAAAAATGAGCGCCATATTATTAAATTGGTCCATAAAATCTTCGCAAGCTTTTTGTAATGCAATCACCAGGATTTTCCTTGCTCGTGAGTCAAAAACAACCAGGATTTTCCGTTAAACATTTACTTTTATAAGTTAATAACACGTGGGATGTTTTTATAATGTATATATAAGTCTCTATAAAATATACAATAATAGTAATAATATAAATATATATAATGAGGTTAGAAGGGAAAACATAAATTGGACACAACATTACTTCTATAAGAGACCTACGTTTTATACTCGACAGTAGGCATACTAACAAGTTCACACACAAATACAACAGAAAAGGTAAACATTCATATCAAACTCAGGTTCACAGGACACGTTCATATTCATAGCCAACATTCACTATCAACAACTCAAAAGATTCATATATACACAAGCTCGCATATCTATGCATCCAAATGATTGATAGATCACACGACAATATTCATACATAATTCACAAAAAGATCCAGATATACACATGTTCAGTATGTTTATGCATCCAAATGATTGAGATCACAGCCAATATGATCCATGGACGAACTTTAATTACCTAGGGTACAGACTGGTAAATGGTGTTCAATCGGAGGTATTTCTTGCTAAAATTAGTTCTTGTACGAGTAAACTTTTGAGTACATAAGAGGCAGCACAGACAATCTGAACTTTGCTTGTAGGTTTATCCTCAAGTAGTGGCCTCATGCCGAGGGAGGTTCGAGCAACTTGGCCACTGCTTTCATCCAACTAGTTTACTGGCTCATCTTGGTCCTGTATCTCGCCAAAATTCTACATTGCGCATTTGTGAAAGGAGGCGGTTGAGAAAATGAACCACCCAAATTTTTTGTGCAGTTCAACCGAAATGGAGCATCCTTGCCGTGTAGACTGATTGAAGTGCCGTATGAATATACGCCACAACCAACTTGTCTCGAATCTTTAGACTCCATGCCATATAGTGCGCTACCATATGTGCCGATAACCAAAAGGCACAAGTTGGGGACCAAAGACTGGATCTGCGTTTTTCGGGCTATGCACCAAGCAATATTTTTGGCGCTCACTTCCTAATACTTGGAGTTTGACAATTGGTTGACGCCGTTGATACCGAATGAATATAGGCACTTCTTGTCAACATCGCCTCGTGATAGCCCTTTTCATAAAAGGGTCTGCCAGATTCTTAGCCGTCTGGATATAATCCAACGCTATTACTCCGGAGTTTCTTGATTTTCTAACAGATTTCAATCTTCTTCTTATGTGCTTTGTGGATTTCATGTTGTCCTTTGAACTCTTAGCCTTGGCAATCACTGTTTGATTGTCACAGTTCATAAGGACAGCCGGCACTGGTTTATCAACCACCGCAAATCCATTAAAAGCTCTCGGTTGCTCGCTTCGACGCATGATGTGTCTAATGCTGTGAGTTCTGCCCATAGTCGATCCGGTTGTCTCGAGTGAACTTTGGAGTACATAGCAGCAAGATAAGTACCTGTCCATCTCGATCATTTTGTGCAGTTCTACTGAAATCACCCAATGTAATGATTTTGATGAGGACATGGCTACCTTCGATACGACCAAAAATATTGCATACATGTATATTTGTGAGGTGATTTCTAATGCAAACTATGCAATAATTTATTTATGTCATCCAGACAAAAATACTTCACAAGCTTTTGTGCCATGTCTAATTGCAGGTGTATGGGACATTTGTACAATCCACATATGAAGATAAGGGAGAAAGAGATGTTTACCTGCTGTTCAAAAGTTCTCTCACGCCACTTTTGGCCCAAGAGAAGATAGAGTCCAAGTCTCTCACGCTCGACTCAGATTCGGACCGCACGTACATACCTGACTCAAAACGTCAATAACTTTTTCATACGGACTCCAAATTGGTTGATTATTTTTTTGTTGGAAAATAGATTTCGTGCATTTTCCAACACAATTGGAATCACCTTAAAATCCATCCGGAGCGTTGAGTTATGGACGAAACAATCTGATGCTGCAGCAGAATCCGAGTCAAACTACAAGTCCAAAGGTGTTACGTCGCCTCCGCTTGGGCCCATTGGCCTTGTACGACCTAGGGTTAGTTTTAGGCTGCCTTGGGACGTCCTCCCACCTCCTTGGCCGCCACCCCTTGCTCCTATATAAGTAGATCCATCTAGTAGCTTTTTCCTTAGGATTTGTTCAGTTAAAAGTTAGCCATTGCAACTTCGTGTACTTCGTTTGTGTCCAACGACCAGACCAAGACCGCTTTCGGATCCCCACCTTTATCAATACTTCATATATATTCGCAATATTCAGATTGCTTTATCATATTCTTGCTTGTTCTTTGATTGCTTGCAGGAATAGACCTTCGTGGTCAGGTTGATCGTGCTCCGGCGTGGTCAATAACCTCTCGGAGTTGGTTTAGCGATTGCTAAGATGCAAAGTCGTTGCACGTTTGTAGTCGAATCGTCAAAGTCATCTCCACCAAATCGATAGTTATCATCTCATCGAAAGATCGGGACACCGCCTCTATCAGATTTGCTCATGAAGTTCAGGCTCCAAATTACTCCTTTATGAAATCGGCAAACAATAGCACAATACCAAATTACCAATACATATGACAGGCACAATAATCAGGATAAAGACCAGTACCAACCTGTGTGAGGTAGCATATCAATTACTATTTCCTTTGACTGGAAGCCGAGATAAGCCAAGCGACTGATAGCAAAGGAAGAAAGAAAGCGGAGATTAGCGACTGACAGGAAAGGACGGAAGCTGTCGAGGCAATGAAGCACCCAAAGTTTTTATGCAGTTCCACCAAAATCGAGCATCCATGTTGGCACATATATTGAGAGAGTGAGGTTACTGTAATAGTGGGACTAGTTGATGAAACATACACTAACAAATAGAAGCAACCTCATTATCTTAATGGGTAAAGTTAGCAACATAGTAGTCTTGCTTAAAGAGAGGTATTAGTTTATTTAATCAAAGGCCAAATAGCTCAACTCAACACTCAAAACATTGCCATTTATCATAGGTTGAAAAACTTTAACGTGCAAAGATAAAGGAGTTTCTCATGACAGTAGCACGATACAAATAGAGATGACAACAAACTAATATGGATGAAGGCCTTAGGTCTGCACTAACTGAGAAAAAGCTTATCCATGTAGTCCCATAAGAGATGATAAAGCACTCACTGGAATCACACAATAGTATATATTTGTGTGCACTTCAAACGTATGGTTGAAATCACTCTTGTTTACCAGTGCTGGGATTATATCGAAAGATTATCAAGAACTTCCAGCAGAGTTAAAGCTGGGATACAGTTCATTGTATTGTCTTGTGTAGTTCCACTAAAATGTATGATTGGCACAACATGATCTCTGTTTGCACAAGTAGGAACAAGCCGAAACCTTCATTAGCTTAGTGAGAAAGGATAGGAAGACATTAGCATATTACTCAAACAGTAGCATCAAATTCATGATGGACAATACGCAAAACATTGCCTCATTGAACCAATGGCAATAAATTGACATGCAAAACAATAGCACTATTATGTCATGACACTAATAATATTCCCTCCCTGCTCCACCACATGATTCACCTCCATAGACAAACATACACACGTACATGATTCAGCATAGGGTCCTACTAAAGATTCGTTTAACTCCAACAGGAAAATTAGGCAATAATAAATTAGTGGTACTTAAGTATTCCTAATTAATTAAGTGAGACAATGTATGGAAGGGCTCCTCGGAGGATCGCCTCACATGTAAGGTAGTCATTGCGGAGCCCTTGAATGGCCTCGACCGAGGCCTCCGCTTCAAAGAAGATCGCCTTGGCACTCGTTTATTCTTCTTCTTCTTCCTCTTCATGCTCTGTTTCTCTTTCTAACCATGAACTAACCGTGAACTAACTCTAGCCAAAGAGGTGTTTGGATGGCAGGGTTAGATGGAGCGGGGATACTGTGAGGCTCCTTCACGGACGGTGCGAGAGGGTTGGAGGGAGAGGACGAGAAGCTTCGAGGAAGTGGGAGAAAAACATGTTTTTTAGTGATCCTGAGAAGAACTAACCCAAATAAGCACCTCTTGGGTGGGTTAGATTTTTTGAATGGGTTAGATGCATCTAACCCAAACTAACCCTCCTGCTTAGATATTTTTGGGTTAGTTGAGTCCAAACTAACCTAAACTAACTCTAACTCATGGATCCAAATAGGGCCTATATTTCCTTTTCTACCAAGAGACCGGTTGGATGACCAGTCTATACTACTTTCACCCCCTTTCCTTCCTGTTTGTACCAAGTCCAATGTACATACTAAATTCCCCCACCCCCACTTTATTTCTTGTTTGAACCAAGTACAAGATTCGACTCCATGAAGTAGCTTTACCTCTAACAATAGAAGAAAAAAATATGTGACGTTGGACCATCCGATCGAGAGGGGCTGAGAGGTAGAAAATGATGCACATGCAGCGACGTAACGAGCTGGGGAAGTAGAGCTAAGGCGGTTTCGAACGAAGATATACCTGAAGGTCGTCGGGATGTGGATAGGTGGGCGGCAGGAGGTCAATCCGCCACAGCAACGCATTTAAGGATCGGAGGACCTCCCGCACCAGCCGGCCAGAGATAATGGTGCGGTCGGCGGTGGGTCTCCTCCTCGCTGCCGATGACGGCCTAACGCTGCCCTCCTCCTCCCTTCACCGCGGAGGGGGATACGCCCAGATCTGTAACCAGCGGTGAGGATAGAAAGCCGTTGTTTTTGAAGGGAGAAAGACAGTGTTACTACCCCTATCTTGTTTAGATCTGGAGAGGATGAGAGTGTGTGAATAGAGCAGCCCTAGCAAGCAAGCCGGAGGCTCCGCCTATATATAAGTAGTGGGGTCGTTTTCCTTTTTCACTCCATCAAAACAATCGCTTAAAATTGTGTACTACTACATGCCAGTGTCGCGGTTTTTTTAGTTGTTGATTGTTTTTGAGATAGCTACCCGCTTGTTCCAAGTGGTGTTACGGTGTGCCAGGTCGCACTTTGTATCGTTCAAGTCTGTACTACAAGTCCCTCCATTAAATGAACAACCACCCCCTCGTAAAAATTGTGAACAAGCCCACGGCTAAAATTAGCGGAAACGTGGGTTGCACCAACATGCATTATTATTTATATTTTCTACTCCCTCCCTTACTAAATATAAGTCTTTTTTATTAGCCACACCTAAGACAAGAATTTTTTATTAGCGATGAACCCCACATGTCATAGACACAAAAATTGTGGCAAGATTCTTCTAGGCAAGCCAAACTGTGGTCTAACAATTTGAGCAACTCAGGTTAGGCAAGTGTGGCAAGTGTGGGAAAAATAATGTGGCAACATAAGACAAACATAGTCACAATCCAAACAGCCCCGTAATTTTTGTGACATGCATGAAAATTTGGTTAGTTAAATTTATAGTCAAAATTTGGCAAGGTGCATCAAATCAACACATGCAAGTACCAAAAGGAAAGTCACGGCATGCATGCATGCGTTGTACTCCCTCCCGTTTCCAAATATAAGTCTTTTTAGAGATTGCAACAAGTGACTACATACGAAGCAGAATATGTCTAGTCCTACATATGAAGTAGCCCATTTGAAATGTGTAAAAAGACTTTTATCGAAAGTGCAGGCTTTGATGTGTCGCACAACTCGCATAAGACCGAGAAATTTGATTACTATGACGCCTCTCCTCATGGGACGAAGCTCGGTGTTTTATCGCACCTGCCTTTGTTGCATGACAGGTGGGCCAACCACCTATTGGGCCCACCTGTCATAGACGCAAAGGCAGGAGCAAGAAGTAGAAGCTCACACGCCATCTCTCCCGCACGAGGTGGACGGACATGCAGCAGTGGATTCGAGCATCGTAGAAGTAGGAGTAACATCATTGTTCGCCTTCAAGAGGCGAAGAGCCAAGCGGAAACCGAACGTGGCAGCTTGTAACGCCGCGTGGTGTCGCTCCTTGGAGTACTAGCCAGTGCTCTTGCATGAGACAACATTGCTATTGTTTAACAATTAAACTCCATTATCCATTGGTTGATACTCATTCTGCATAGGTCCACGCGCTTAGCACCGCTTCCTCCGGGGTCACCAATGTTTATTTGCTAATTAATAGCATTCCATGCAATGAACTAGCCATTGCAAGTCATTAAAAGCATGCACACCTCTCATCTCTTATTGGTTGATACGTATGTTAAGAAACAAGAAACAAGGTAGAAATTAATGCACCGCGCCTAAGTGTTTTGGGACTATTTGGTTTTCGTAAGATGACTTACACACCTAGACGGAGGGAGTAGTATAGACCTGTAAATCGGAAAGGAGTATTTGCCTTTCTAGAGATTTCAACAAGTGACTAGACTACACCGTGTGCAGTACCCGCTCCCTTCCGGTTTATAGGGCTCAAATTCAAATCTCATGAACCAAGGCATTTTGCGATTGGAGGAATGTAATCAGATCTCATACTTTACAAAACTACCCTAATTAAACTCCTGCATTAATTATGTAGTTCTCTGCTTTTCCTCTCCTCCTTGGTCGCGGTGCACAATATTGAGCACTCCTATATGACTAGCCGCTCTATCTACATGCGGGACAATTCAAAGCATCCGGGCCCGCGTGCCATCCACCAAATCACAGCGAGGTTCTATAGTCGAGACTCACCTGTCACCCCGGTGTGGCCGTCATGACCCGTCATATCACAAAACCCACACCTTTACCAGCAGTGGTAAGGTGGCCTCCAAGTTGGACTGGACAAAGCAACCATCATTTCATTGGAACGCTGCTCAAGCCCTTTCTTCCCTTTCTTGAAGAAAACCTCACCTGTGCTACTCACTTCTGCCATTTTTCTTCTCTACCGACGAAGGAAAGGTGGGCGAATCAGTTATGCTGCTATATTTTCATTCCAATAATCTTCTTTTTGGCAAGCACCGACCGACTCTCACATCCTATTCTTTTCCCGCTTTCATTGCGATTGTGGTTTCCTTCGATTGCTTTTTGTTTGTCAGTTCATTGATGAATCTCGGAGCACTAGGCAAAGAGTTGCCGACGGACAACCCATCGGAGACAGCGATCTCCAAAGAAGTTTAGCACCGACCAACGAGTTGACCATGTTGTCGGGCCAACCCATGGAGACGAAGAACTCCAAGAAACAAGACCGGCCAAAGAGATGAGGACGCTATGGACGAACTCCTCAAAGAAAGTTGAAGAACAGCAAGGGCCCCACCATTCCTACCCCAGGAACTCGATTGCCACCTATGTGAGGCTCAAGACCAAGTTTGAGGAGATAGTCGCCGCTGAGAAGCAGTATTCCCCTGGCAAGGTGATGGCCCCCATCGAGGACGAGGAGATGGCCCCCGGAGGGATGAGATCCCTAGGTGAGCTGCACAAGGTAAAAAATAATGGCTTATTACCATAGTTGTGGTTTTTGATTATTTGCAATGTGCTTGCTTTTTGATTATTTGCAATGTGCTTGCTAATATGTTAGGGTTGTGCAGGTGCGGTGGTTGTACTTGATGATTCCGATGTCGTGGCTCGTCTTGTTGGCATCGCCCCGGAGATCGATTTCAATGCCGTTGTCCATCCTGTGGACATCGCCCCAGAGATCGATTCCGATGTCGCGGTCAGTCCTGTGGACATCGCCCCAGAGATCGATTCCGATGTCGCAGTCAGTCCTGTGGACATCGCCCCAGAAATCGATTCCCATGCCGCTGTCCGTGCTATGGTCATTGCCCGAGAGATCGATGACAAAAAATAGTTGGTCGCGCTAATCCTTCAGGGTAATTTGCATTGCCCTATGTTTAATTACCAGAACGATGCGTGTTATCAAACCATCTTAGGGCTAGTGCACTGTCTTGTGTGGGCGGATCTTGCAACTTTTGTTTGATAGTGAATCATGCGATGAATCATGCGAACCCTCTCCGAGTTATGGAAACAGATGTATCCTCCTTAGCTTTTGATGTAATATATGGCATGCTTAGATGTAATTTTGAACTGTTTATCATATAAGCAGGTCTTGTTTGATGATTCTTGGTGTTAGTAGGCTAGCTATTGTGCGAGCTATAGTACTTGCAAAACACTCACCGAAGAGAAACGTTGGGGCTGATGAGCTCGTGGTACGCTTATACTTATCCCTCGTCGACCGACCAATAGCCCTAGCTCCTAAAATTGTAGGCTTAGCGATCGATCAGACAATAGTCGACATACATTCAGGCCTCATTTGGTTCATAGGGTAGGAAAATCGTAGCAAAAGTACAGAGAACGTGCAACACAAAATCATAGCAAAGGCAGTAGACGCATTCCTCCGCTCCAAAATAGATGACCTAGGCGGGCTAGTTTGGCTAGTGGGTTTCAAAGTGATATGACGTGGTACAAAGGCCGCCCGGTCTTCGCGTGTGGTAGCAGTATTGCGGGTACAGTAAGTTTTCTTGAAGAAGCGGAATTCAACAAAATCATGATGGTTCCTTCATCCGAACAACTTACAGTGGGAAAGGTTGGGCCTGCGATACGACCGGGGTAGACCAGGATAATTTTGTGCATGGCAGGTGGACCAGGATGGTCGACGTCCCACATGTCGGTGAATGAAAGTATTCTTTCCGATATAGAGGACGAGCAACGAGTATTCATTGTTTATTTTTGATGGAAGCTATTGTCTCCACTGTTACTCCTTGACTTTGGCAATGCCTCTCTCTCCTCCACATAAGCGGGGACTACTTGCTATGCATGCAGCGGCAGTCAAGGCGCCTTGAGGGGCAGGCGGTGAGAGCGGGCTCCGAAGCGGTCCGGACTCAAAGATGGCCCACCTCACATTATCACCGTGATATTTCTTGGAGTCCGTGCGCAGCGGGCGGGCGATCTCTTCTCCCTCCCCCGTTTCTCTCTTCTCACCGACGCTCACGAGCGATTAGATTTCGGCTATCGACGGTTTATTCAATTAGGGTCCCACATGTCACTGAAATTGCAAGACAATGCGTGTCCCCTCTGGTGAGCGGCATGCGAGCCGGACTGTCGGGGTTGCGACACGTACGAGTCGTAAGTGTGCCGCCCTTTACTTTAGAACTTGCGAAGCGTAACATTTTTGCGCGATCGATCGATAGAAATCCAGAACAAAATGATGAGGGCGGTGCTTTCCCGCTCGTTAGGCAGGCTAGTTCGAGTGATATGACGTGCTACAGTGTCGTCCACTTGCTCCATTTTTATGTAAGCAAGAGTTTACACTCTTACGCGGGAGGAGTGCGAAACACCACGGATCTGATTTTGATCGAGGGATAACTGTTCCCTGCCAAATAATGGAGGATTGTTAGCGATTATAGCATGATAGTTAGGGCATCTGCAAATACTGGACCACAAATTTACACCGGCATCTGTTCGAGGACACTGATGGATGCCATCTGATGCTGCCCGCATACCTTTCGACAACTATATGAACTAACCGGACGAAATTCGTGCAAACAAAGCAAATTTTAAATTGACCGGATGAAATTCATTACATTTCGAGAACTTTTCCTATAAACTAGATGAAATTCATTACATATTTCGCAAAAACCGTACTAAAACCCATCAGTAAACCTAATCTAAACGATCGCCGGGCCCCGACCACCATGTCCGCCATGAACCCGAGAAAGCAGTGCCATTGCCTTTGCCTCCTCCTTATCCGCCTCGATAACTTCCTCCTCCGGAGCACAAGGTTATGAAGATTTCCGCCCACATCGCCATCAAGCGGCTAATCGTCGCCGATTTTATCCCACCAAGCTTGGCATCGACTGAGTGGAGGAGCGGTGGCCTTCCTAGGACCAGAGCGGTGGCGACCTACCGTGTACTACTCTTCCTCGCTGCCGGCTGCGCCCGCGCACGCGCGCCGGCTTCGTGGTCGTGGCGGCGGAGGGCGGCCGGGGGGAGCCGGCGATCTCCTTCGTTTGCTCCTGCGACAGTACGTCGAAGAGAGCTTTGGAGCGCGCCCGGAGCAGAGCCGCCGATGTCCCTCATCTGCTCCTGCGTCAGTACATCCAAGAGAGCTTCGGAGCGCCAGCAGGCCATGGTTGAAGTGGTGCCGACAGAAGGAAGGGACCGGAGGAGAATAAATGTGGGTCTTTGGCTATGGCTGGGAGCTGGGGCTCAAGTTAATATAGCGGGCGAATGGCAATGAGCCACGGCAGACGGATGGACAACTGGCGCCGGAGTAGGTTCGTCGGGCATGAATGGGGACGCTGCTTCAGTGATTTAACTGCAGATGCGTTTGGGTTACTAACATGTGGGCAGAACGGGAGTCTGGCCCGCATGTCAGTGACACACCAATTGCACCTGCAGTTAAGTCCGGTGAATGCGGCATTGACATACTGGAGAGACGGTGACCGTTTCAGGTGGGAAGCGCGGCTAGCGATGGAAGGGGTTTCGGTGTGCAGTGGCACTAAGATCGGTCGCTCACGATAGTACATACTCTGTACCATACTACCATAGTACCCTCTCTAGCTTAGGCTGTTTTAAAGATTATCGTTGTGATGGACGATATACATGAGCAAGGCGGTCCGAGTATGACCATTGGTGTTGAGCCAGGTGAATACATGCTCGGCGTTCGCATAGGCCTCCATCAAACAACTAAACATTAATGTCTGGCAACGCCAGGGCGCGCAGGTCATGCGCTCGCCGTTTGCGTTGCGCCATGAGCAGGACTTTGATTTAGAGGGCGACGTGCATGCATTAGCATGCTTTGACAATGTGAGCGTGAGTATCTGACGCGAAGTATTTCATTTTCATTTGGCTGACGAGGGTGCGTTGCAGCGACGAGTCCGTAGTTTGATTCCCCACATACACATAATTTTGGTTTTTACAGTATTTCTTTCTCCATTCACAGGTAGGCCCGTGTAGATAGATAAAGAACACGAGCTGATGAGGCGCATGCGGACTATTTGACTGGTCAACCATACAAATACGGAGCTATACATCGAGCTAGTGACCGATAATCACCATATCTCCTATACAATGATCAAAGTGAGCTATCAAGACAAGTTCGATGACCGCCAATGCATTTTACTCGGTAATAAATGACCAGGATTGAAGGGTATCCTAATTTGCTTCGTCTTCTGTCCTTGAGCTCTTGACAAACCAATGCACTATACGGTTGTCCGCCACTCGACCCCGTGAGCTCTCACCAAGCGCCGTTCATGCCACCGCTACGCACACTAACCGGTAAGGCGGCGATGGCATCCTGTCGCCGAAGTTCCTCGCCGCCTACTAACGCACACAAAATGGTAGGGAAGCGATGGCATCCCGCCGCGTCGAAGTTCATCGCCGCCGCGACCTCACAACTATGTGGGAGGAATTTGAAGATGCCAAGGCCGAATGGGCGGTAGAGCAAGAGGCGGCCAAAGCCGCATGAGAGGGAGCGGAAAAGTCGAAAGCACTCAAGAAAAGAGAGGCCCGCCGCCAAGAAATAAAGGACGACGCGCTGCTGCGGAGAGGTCGTGGAGATCCAAGCACGGTGGGGTGTCGCCGACAAAGCCGGAAGGAGAACGACGGCGTCTGCCAGCATGTGAGAAGTAGTAGTACTAGTAGTTAGTGCGTGTGTCTCGTGGTTCGAGTACGAGCATGTACCAAGATTAGTACTAGTTACTACTGTAGTTTTTAGAGCAAATTACCAAAGACATTAGCCTAGACTAAATGGAAATATTCCTATCCTATGCATCAAATGGCATCTCTTTCTCTATAGGAATTGAGATGCATGTCATCTCACTTCCTATGATTTTAATATTCCTATCCTATGAACGAAAGAAGGCCTCTGTTGGAGTAAATTCTGTAGCTAGAACTTCAAAGTGGGAAGTGGGCCTGCACTAGTAGAAAAAGGGCCTATTGTCCCGGTTGGTAAGGGCCTTTAGTCCCGGTTGGTGAACCGGGACTAAAGGGTCGGTACTAATGCCTCCCCCCTTTAGTCCCGGTTCAGCTCCACCTTTAGCCCCGGTTGGTAACACCAACGGGACTAAAGGAAATTTTATGATTTTTTTTATTTTTTTTTGAATTTTTTTTATTTTTTTTCGAATTTTTTTGAATAATTTTTTATTTTCAAATTTCTGAATTATTTTAACCTCTAATCTGTAATCAGCACCCCTCATCACTGCTCAATTTATCCTCTAATCTCTAATCACCACTCATCATTCCAAATCATCTAACTTCCCGAACGGTCACCCATCCTCCCACTCCCCTAGCCTGAGCACGCTTAACTTCCGGGTTCTATTCTCCCTCGTTTCCAAGTCTGCACTTGTTGTTTTCCTGACAATAGTAAGATGTCAATCCTATTAACCCTCCGGAATTTTGCTTGAGCATGAAGTGACACATTTCACTGTTTGAGTTTGAAACTATTGTTTTAAAAAACAATAATTATTTAAAAACAATAGTTACTTTGAATAATTAGTTTGACCATTGTTTGACCATAGTTTGACCACAGTTTCACCACAGTTTGACCAGATTTGACCAAAATTCAAAATAACTGAAATAATTATTTAGTAACACTAATATTCTAGAATAATTAGTTTGACCATTGTTTGACCACAATTTGAAATTTTTCAATTTTTTCCACTCTAGATCTTAAAAGCCCTGTAACTTTTTTCTGTTAGGTTTTTGAGGATTTTGAAAATGTTTAACGGGGTACCCCCGTTAAATTTGGATGTAACTTTTTGAGTAGATGATTTTTCATATAAAAAACTTTTCATCCGAAAGTTAGTATGCAAAAGTTATGCCCATTTTACAAATTCCAGAGAGATTTTGCAAATAAAGTCGAAATTCACATTTGCAAATTTTCCCAACAACTAGACCACATATCACATGGGAAACTTATTTTCTTTTATTTTTGACATTTCCATCATTTTCTTTTATTTTTTTAAACTGAAAAGGCGGTCCAGGGGTAGAGTTTGAAAATGGGACCTTTAGTACCGGTTCGTGGCACGAACCGACTAAAGGTCTCAACCCCATTAGCACCGGTTCGTGTCTCAAACCGGGACTAAAGGTCTAATCTTTAGTCCCGGTTTGAGGCACCTAACCGACTAGCAGTATCGCACTTTTAGTCCCGGTTTGAGGCACAAACCGGAACTAAAGGGCACAGGTGAACCGGGACTAATGCCTTAGCCGCACGAACCGGGACCAATGCTCACATTAGTTCCGGTTCGTGATTGAACCGGGACTAATGTGAATATTGACCCGGAACCATAGCCCTGTTTTCTACTAGTGCTGTGATTTGACGGCTCATTAGTCATTGTTACTACGGCGCGACGACCTGGGTGACTCTCCCTTGGAGTTCTGCGTGCATGGCAAGTGGACCAGGATGGTCGACGTCCCACATGTTGGCGAACGGAAGTATTCTTTCCGATATCGAGGAGCAAGGAAACCGCGTGGTATAGTATCACTGCTGATTGGTTCGCAAAAAAAGTATCACTGCCGATTTATAATTATTTTTTATTTCTGATGAATGCTAGCGTTTCAACTCTTACGACGAAGGGTGCCAAACACGACACGTGCTGGATGTCCCACACGTCAGCGAAAGGAGTGGGACATGAACAGCGTGGTAGAGCCCAGCGTAAAAAACAGCGTGGTAGAGCGTCTCCACATCTTCCACTTCTGGGTCGGAGACCACACGTAGTAGTACTTAGTGGTATGAACGATACAAAGTGCGGCTGGAGAGAAAGACACGTCTAGTTGGAAGGTCTCGGGGCATACACGTAAACAAATATAAAAGTTAATATGTGCGTCCAACTAATATAGTAGTAGTAGAGTACTTAGGCACGTACTCCATAACATCACCGTGCATTGCACGTACAACATTTAGTGGTAGTACGTAGTAATAGACAAATGTCGCCCAAGAGTTCCCTTCTCGACCCACTTTTTGGATGTTTGGTAGAGTGTATGGAGGGTGATGAGTCCACACTAGTTTAGCACAAATACACTAAAAGCATGCATGAAGAGAGCATGCATGAAGAGGGGTGTTGAGTTGAGCATGCATGAAGAGGGAACAACTAAGCTGAGACGAGAACACAACCAAATACACCTTGTATGCCACGTATGTTCATACCATTTGTGCCTTTCTACTTCACTTACTGCGCTACATTACTCAGGTTCATACGTCCACTCCTGGGTACATGTCCGTCTCGTAGTTCCAGTCCCACGTGTTCTTCATATAGATGGAACGGTCGTTGCATAACACGTGCACCTTGATGCTAGATGTCTCGCGTGTTGGCAAAAGGATGAATAAAGCTCATGTAAAAAAATAGAGTGGAAGAACAATAGATTCCGCACGACCGAGAAGGAGCAAGAAACCTCGTGGTGGAGCATCTGCACTCATAATATTTAATATTATTCAGCGATATAAAATTAACCAATCATCTCCATAGTGGACTGGAAGAGTACGAAACACGGAAGCCCAGTGTAGTTACATCATACTAGTACATGGCTAACCCACGCTATCACCATATTTCTTGGCTTCCGTGCGTCACCTATCTCTAGTAATCCAGCAGCATGTATCGCTTCTCCCTCCTCGTCTCTATCAAAGTGCGTCGGGCTGGCGTTTCTACCGTCTATTGAGGTCGGTTAACTATCACATGTTAGCGACATGCCAAGAGCATTCTAAAAAAATTTCCTTTCATGTTCCGTTTTCAAAAGAAAAAATTCCTTTCACGCATTTAATTTGCTCGTATGCTTTGAGCAACTTGCATGTCCTATAATGCTCCTGCTTGATACTCTAACTTAGCTAGAGGTTAGACTAACTCATGACTAACTCCTCGAACTAACTGTAACCAAAGAGGTGTTTGGGTGACAGGGTTAGATTGACAATAAATGTACTTCATGGAGAGAGAAAAGTGATTTTTCAGTGGTCCCAATGAGAACTATCTCCAGTTAGCACCTCTTGGGCGGGATAGTTTTTTTTGGTGGGTTCAGTGCAACTTGCTCCAATTTAAACCCTCATGCTTGGATACTTTAGGGCTATTTGAGCCCCAACTAGCTCAAACTAACTCTAACCCTTGGATCCAAACAGGGCCTATGGCCAGTCTCGACGCGGAGCAGTCGCGTGCACCGGGAAGCGGCACTCTCTCGGCCGTCGCGCCACTTCAAAGGCGGCGCTAGTGAGAGGTCGCCTCCGCTCTGGCCTGGCATTAATGCGGCACTGACGCTCCAGGGCGACGCTGACCGTTTCATGCGGGAATCGCACGCTGGCAAGGAAGTATAGGTTTTGAACCGTTGCAGGTGTAGTAGTAATGGTAGTTTGCAAAACTACTCAATTATTGCACTCAGTTTCCTAAGAAATTGTGGTAAAAAACGTTACTTCACAGCCCGCTTCCCTTCTCCTTCCTGCTCGTGATTTACGTGGCCATGTTAACGTGGTTGTGTCAAAAATGTCACTTCCTCGCTCGTGATTTGCATTATATAATTACAAGCAAGATTCTCGTGCATTGCACGGAACATCAATATGCATTCTTTTACAAAACACCTGTTGTGATTGACCCATGCAGGAGTAATCCCATGTGTAAAAACTAATAATATCTCAAGAATTTTATCGGAAAAGTGGTATCTCGAGAATGTCATCAAAAAAATGAAAGATGACAGATAAGGCGAGGAGGAGTGGAGCGTGGTGGTGACTGGTGGTCGGAATGGGCGGAGGCATGGGGATGGATTTGGCGCTGCAAGCGGCTGGCCACCATGCATGCTAGATTGTTCAGAGACTTTTTCCTTTTTTAATGGCTGAGCAATGAGGTTGCGGGAGATAATGATGTGGAGAGAGGTGCGGGTATCTTTTGTAACATTATCATAGTTTGCTTTCTATCCGTCAGATATAGATCATACCGTATGTATTACAAGATGGCAGGCACACCATCATCGCCAACTCGTTTTTTATAAGGGTACAGATGATAAGTTTGCTGACTACTAAAGTAAAGTGGAATCTGTCCATGTTATGAAAGTAAATAAAGGTGATTGTTTATCATACGGGTAAGGTTGGATGAAGGGTGGTAGGAACAAATGTTCCGCCTAGAGCATGCGTGTGTGAGATGGAGTCTTAGTGTGTGTGTGTGGGGGGTGTGTGTGTGAGAGAGAGAGAGAGGAGAGAGAGAGAGATGGAGTCTTAGTTTGTGTGTGTGTGAGAGAGAGAGAGAGATGGAGTCTAAGTGTTTGGGGGGGAGGGATGCGTGTGTGTGTGTGTGTGTGTGTGTGTTTGTGTGTGTGTGTGTGAGAGAGAGAGAGATGGAGTCTTAGTGTGTGGGGGGGTGCGTGCATGCGTGCGTGTGTGTGTGTCCGCGCGCACGCGCGCGCGCGTGTGTGTGTGTGTGTCACGGGGTCCTCTGTGGCGGATGTAATTTAAGTGTGCATGGCTTCATCATAGAGAGGTGATGTGTATGGCAGAGGCCACCAACGATGGGGCGCGAGAGAGAAAATGCCCGTAGAGAGGGAAGAAAAGGTGCGTGCACGTGAGAGGAGTCGACATCGAGAGAACGTGTTTGTTCGAGAGACACCAAGGAATACTACTATATATCGATGGTGCATGTAGGCGGGAATTAAACAAAGGGATGGTCTTATTGGTTTCGGGGATATAGGGGAAGAGTGAGGCGGCGGGGGTAGCTAGAAGGAGATTGTTAAGTGTGAGTGTGTGTTTTGCCCATCCAAAGCGGAAGTTATGTGCACAAAAGAGGAGAACGATTCAATGTGGCGTTAGGATTGAGGGTAATTAACTACGTATGGAGACATAGAGACCTTGAACGTGCATGTGTGAGAGGTATCCATGTACACGTGGGATGTGTGTGTGCGTGCGCGCGCATGATCGAGATAAAAGAAAGAAGACATAAGTCATAAGATCAATGACATGGGAGAGACGGGTCGGTATGACAATATGCATGCATGTGAGAATGCAGGGAAGAAGGCCCGACAATTGAGCTTGTGCTTTTGTCTTTAAGAGATAGTGGCGTGGGCTGGAGCATGCATCTATGGCGAGCAGAGGGGGTGAGGCGCAACGATTGTGCAAAAGAGATCAACCTATAAATGCATATGTATGGAGAGACAAATATAGTGTGGGTGATAGGAAGCAAGACTCCGTGCGAGAAAGAAATGTTGACGGAGAAACTACAGATAGATACAGAGATGGAGATGCTAGCTAGAGGGACATCCGTTAGTTTGGGTGTTGGAGATGACCGTCGGGTGGTTCAAAGGGTGAAGTTATATATGTGTGTGAGAGGGCACTTGACTGCATGTAGAGAGAAACATATGTAGTGTGCGTGATAGGAATCAAGAGTGAGGGCGAGAAAGAAGGTCGATGGAGAAACAGATAAATAGAAAGATAAAGATGCTAGCTAGTGTGCGTTAGAGATAGGAGTGGAGTGGATCAGAAGGCTGGGTTATGTGTGTGGGTGTGAGAGAGATAGAGAGAGGGTGCATGTGAGTCACATACAAACAGATATCCGAGATAAATGAGATCCAGAGAGACGGAGTTTTGTGTCTGCGAGAGAGAAAGATATTTCACAACAAGAGTGATAGCTAGAGAGACATATGAGGGAACACAAGATATCTCTAGGGAGAGGGTGTGTGTTTGAGCGACATACAAGAGAACAATGGAGAAATATGAGACCCTGGGAGACAGAGTTTGTGTTTGTGTGTGAGAAAGAGATATTGAAGAGGAAGAGTCGAGGGTTCTCATATCTAAGGAGCGAAAGACATCTCTCAGTATGAGGGGTGCGCGAGTGGCACACATGGGAATAGTTGAGAGAAATGAGACCCCAGGAGACAAAGGTTTGTGTTTG
Source organism: Aegilops bicornis (assembly GCA_021605145.1). Taxonomy (NCBI): domain Eukaryota; kingdom Viridiplantae; phylum Streptophyta; class Magnoliopsida; order Poales; family Poaceae; genus Aegilops; species Aegilops bicornis. Next base: position 868,733,117 of record CM038670.1, on the reverse strand, counting down.
TGTGAGAGAAAGAGATTCCACATGGAGAATCATAGCTAGAGACACATAGCAGGGAGCGAGATATACCTAGAGAGAGATAGAGTGATGAAGGTCGAGGGAGAGAGTACCGTCAGTGTGTTACGAAGATAAAAGATCATTGTCGACATACAGGTAGCACGAGAGATGCGTGAGAGACGATGAACGCCAAGATAGGTCCAGAGAGATACTCCTATATAAGCATGAGTGACAGCTATATGAGACGAATATCCGGATTAAAGGGGATTCAAATATTTAAACTGGAGATCACGACATCGATAATATCATAACGCAAATTGGTGTATCAAACATGCATATTCATTTGAATTTGGGCACACGTGTAATGTTATATAGTTTATCAATATTGGTGATCCATAGATTCTTTAGTTACAAACAATGCATGGTTTATACGCAATTAATGTCTAAACAGGATTAAACTATATGTTGCATGTGTGTAACACATTATACATGTTTGAGAAGTTAAAAAAACCCGCATGAAACACATATTAATTGGAGACAGTTAGCAAGGAATGCATACATTGGATTTCAACATAAATATCTGAAAATCCAAATTGATGGATGCAACCTTATGAATCTGACATCATGCCATTTGTAAACCATATTTATGTATAAATGTTGTTGTGCTTTTGAAAGTAGATATAAAAAATGATATATATAGAATGTAATTCCAATTGAAAATGGATCCCGCCCGAAAAAAAATAGTAGAATACAAACGGGATTCGAATTGAGTTGGCATGGTAAACGTGCACTGTGCAAAATTTGAACGAAGCGGGGAAAGCCGCAGTAACCGCCCGAAACCAAAATCTGCGAGATGGAAATCACTACTGCCTATCCCTGCCATGCAAAGCTATCTGCTGGATTTCTATAGGTTTCGATAGGGGTAGGTTTGTAATTTCACTCAAACGTGACGTAACCACCTCTCACCCGGATTCATACACGGTGGGCGCCAAAACACAGTGTGCCCTCGGCCGAAATCGACTCCCTCCCTGATTCACATTCATACACGGTGGGCGCCCAAAAACAAACTCTCGTCGGCGAATATTCGGTGTATGCGAGATTACTGTCTTATCCCCAACCGACTAATGTTGCTGTGATGTAGTAGAAATTTGAAACGGGGGCTAAGTTTGTAAATTTCCTCGCATTTGAGACAAGCATACTGAATACATGGTTCCCCTTCCTCTCTACCTCCATTTTCCCCATTCAGACTCCGTGGGCGCCAAAACACCCTCTCCACCCACCCTCCTCCGTCTGGCCGTCCGCCACCCCATCCACCGCCCTCCTCCACCATGCCGAGCTGATACCCCGACGCCATCGTCCCATTACAAGAGATCGACCTCTCTCATCCACGCCTTCGGACCGGGATCCTTGCATCCCGTCCTCTCGCTTCATCCCCGCCGTCGTCCACCTTGTCGGCGCCGCTCCTACGACCGTCTCGTCCACCGCGCCCCGCCGCCATCGTCTACCTTCCTAGATCTTCTTCCACGCCGCCGACAACTATCACTACCGCAACACCGTCAAATTCTCAGCAGATGCGTACACGGCGCCGCACCAGAGGCGGTACTCTTTCGTATCTGCTCAACTTATTTATCGCAGCAAGAAAATAGATCGCCGCTGCTTTACTCTGATTTCTTGTCTTGGGTGCGGTTGCCTTTGTCCGGTTTGCACCTTCAGATCCTCCATGGCACGCTCAACACTATACTCCCAATGCTTATGGGTTTCCCTTTTATATTCCACACTAGTTAAATCACAAGAGACTAAATTTCAAAATTGGGTCATCGATTTTCAGAGCTTCACGGAGTTCTCCGATGCGAACCAAGGGGCTCGGGTGGTAGTGGGGACTCGCCGAATGAAGAAAACTCGACGCGGATGGTGGGTGGGGGTGGCGGAGGACCACAAGCGGTAGGGGCCGGTGGTCGGCCGGGCCCGTCACGGTGTTCTGTATGGGAAGAATTAAGAGACGAGGAAGAAGAAGGGTTAGGAGACGAGGGATCTTCATCCAACCGCCTGAAATGGTCAAGAGACAGTGGGAGTTTCATTCTTAATGCGCCTGGTTCATCTTGTGTGGGCACTTCGCAACCAACATTTTATTATCCAAAATCTGCTTGCTCTTCTTTACCATGTTCGATAGTGCTGGCTCAGTACGTGATCGATAGGCTTTCAATTACTAGCGGCAATACAACACCGTATTTTCAAGCCAGTTCCACTTTCCCGATTTATATATCGTGGTTAAGGTGTACCTATTATGTACACTATGATCTGCCTAGTTGATGTGTGCTCTTGTTATCATGGTTTGGCAATAAACTCGTATACGATATTATGAACCTATCATCTGCCAGCTATCCTTACTTCTGGAGCCTATTTTTGTGTGTACTTGTGCCAGATTATATAAATGCATGCACGATATTACAGCACACATGAGCTCTCTCATCAGAATCCAGTGATAGCACATAAGTGTTTACATGGGCGCCCCTATATTAGAATATCATCTGCATTACAAAGATAAGCTCACAACTATTTATTTTTTCATGGTTCTCAGATATTATACGCAATTACAGTGAATATCAGAATCCGTGCATCAGAAGAATATTGTGGAACACTGCAATGACTTATAAAATTGGCACCAAGGCATTGAGTGCCATTCTGGAAGCAATGAAACTCGTACGCTCCCCACCTGTTGATTCTTGTTCAGAATATCATCCTAATGATTATTCTAACCTCGAGGAGTCAAAGGAAGATGGCCTATCCTGTTCACCCATCAAGGTGCCTGTTCTAATTTGGCAAGGTTTTATTGATTGTGCGTATCTTGCATATGTTGTCTTGCATTTCTTCTACTTTGTTGCACCACCATCCGCTTGGTTTACTCATCATATAACCTCGAGATGTCATGCCCATCCATTATCAATACATATTCCATCTATCGCCATACCATGTTTTTCCACTCAAATGTTGTTCTTGTGCATCGACATCAAAAGGAAGAGGGTGATTGCGAACCTGAAGGAGCACCAGCAAAGTCCTTGAAAACGTGGTGGTGCGGAGAAATCAGACAGCGCCCACTTATATTGGTTGTACAACCGGTGACACAAAACATAGGACCGACTCCAGACTGTACCCATACTTCACTGGCCACACCACTAGCCCCACCACACAGGACCTGCACTCCAAAGAAAAGGTATACCGATTTTATTTGCCATAGCACCAGCCGTACTACGTAAAAAATCCCACTCCAGCAAAAAGTACAAAGCAAGTCCACCGCCGAAGACCTATCCCAACTGCAGAGACGGCCAATTCCTGCAGATTGGAACCCCATTCCATTTATTCCCAGTTTAAAAAACAATGCTTTCAATGTTGTTAGGGACTACGTGCATATATTCCCATCATGGGAAGATTATAGTGAAGACAAACACCATTTTCACATCTTCCTGTCCAACTTACGTGTAAGTGCTATTATTCATGGTTATTATTTTCCTGTTTTCCGCTGATCGAACACATCAATGATTTACATTACATTGTTGTAACTAGGTGAGGGTCAATCTGGATAGTCATGACGAGCAAAGCTTGCTTGTGCTTTTCAAGGAAGCATTGCAGCAGTATCGGTGTTACCTGAGGAAATCACACTTTGATGGCAACTCTATAAATGAATTTCCGGTGAAGTCTCCTGTGCTAAATTTAGAAGACATTGAATGGGAAAACCTTGTTATGCACTAGTCTCGTTCCCAGGATGAGGTACTGTCTATAAAATCACATTACAATTTGAACTTCTACTTTTTCGCATGTGCCTTACGGATCTTTTTTGCAGGAAATCTGCTCGAAGAAGAATTCCGGTTTGAAAAGAACGACAGGATATCGCAAATATGCTGCCCGCTGCTTTGCTCTTGTTAGTACCTGTTGTCATATATCACTATACTTGCATATATACCGGGTTCATTATGTGACAGCAGTATGCATGATAGCTTGCTTATCAATTGTTCGCTCCAAATTATCTGATCTGTATGAATGGTTACATTAGTTTAGAATATATCCAATGCCAATGAATTTTTTTAGCTCTGCATTATTCTGTAAGTACATGCTGTCCTTTATCAGTGTACTTATATTGACAGGTAGTTGTTCATGTACCATCACTCTGCAACTTATTTTCCTTTGCCCTCCATTTTCTATACATCAGATCTATATTTACTCTTACCATAAGGTTGGTACTGAAGAAGTTTAGCTGCGCATTGCTCTTGGATGTGCCTTTTTCCTGTATCGTTGCACATACATTTATAGATACTTGGTTATGTAGCATCACTCTTCATCTTATCTTAAATATTCTTCATTTTTTCGTATATTATCACATCTATATTTACTCTTAACAAAATGTAGAATAAAGGGAATGCTTATGAAGAACATTTTGTGCTAAACTTCTTGAATTGCCCCCCATCAGCATGGACAAGGGCTTTATAGAGCCTGTCTTGACCAGTAATGTAAGTTTGTCCTTCTCAAGCCTTCAAACTTTGTTGTGTATATTTGGTTAGGCATGACTGCAACAGCTGTTTATTTTTGGTGTTTGCATCAAATTGCATGTTTAAAGTTTATTATGTAGTTCATAAACAAAAGTTTGTCCTTCTCAATTTAAGTTTTAAGTTGTACAACCAAGTTCCTTCTTCATACCATGTAAATTAAACTATACAGAGCAACTGATCTTCTTTTGCACTGCATGTATGCTTCTGTTCTTCATCCGCAATCCAGTGGTGTGGTGAACCTACCCACTACAGCACAATGTCATATTCTGCAATGTCTTAACTATGAACAATGTCATATCACCCGCAAAAAAAATTCTACTACTCCCTCCGTCCAAAAATACTTGTCATCGGAATGGATGTATCTAGATGTATTTTAGTTCTAGACACATCCATTTTGATGACAAGTAATTCCGGATGGAGGGAGTATTATTTAAACCGTCTCTTTATTTGCCAATTTGAAATGGGATAAATTGACAGCACACTAACCATTGATACTTATGAGTTCTTGATCTGTAATCCAGTGGTGTCGTGAAGCTGCCAACTCCTTCACAATGTCATTTCCTGCCATGTCTTGACCTGAACAATACCATATTGTGTTAATGCAATTTTAAACTGTGTCACTTTATTCGTAAGTAAGAAATGTGATGAATTGTCAGCACTGATACTTTTATGTGCAAACATGTCATCTGCTTGTTTATCTTTCAGAGTGAGGAAGATATAAGTGTTGAATAAGCGCAGTCTCATCATCTTGCTCATTTGCTTGCTACTTGCAGCTCACAAGAGGGCTAACCTTTCTTGAACTCTATTGAAGTGTCTTTGTCGGTTTTGTATATTATTTTGTCGGCGTGTTTATTTGCACAGGTGGTGATCTTTGATGCCCAGTGTATGTAATCTGCTGTCTGCTTGTGCTTTATTATCATAGTGGCGAACTTTGATGCCCAGTGGATGTAATATGCCGTAATTTATTTATTGTATAGCCTAGGTTTTTTCTTATTCACGATGATGCAGTTATTTTACTGTATATATATCCTGTCTTCGCAGTAAACCGGCCAAACCATAAAATTACGGTACATAATCGGGCCGTCATGCAATCATGATGTATGATCCACATCATGGGCCCCGTCAAAATGGCCCACTAGTAGATTCGGGCCTTTAATAGGCCGAGTAACTCCCGGCCCTCTTTTCGCAAGAAAACTCAATGGGCTTTTAGGAGGCTGAGAAGTAGGCTGGACCTGAAACGTGTCGAATAGCTCACGGGCCGGCAGCTAAAATGGACCCCGCCCATGATTGTGCGAATCAATTCACGGGCTTTAACAGGCCAAAGTTGTCTCGATCCTTGTTTGGCCCAATCAGATATCGGCATGAAAGGTGTCGGATGCAAACCGGGCCGTAGTTAGGCCCAACTATATGACGGGCTTTTAACAGGCCAAAATTAATATAGGGTCAAAATGTTAAATGCGCCCTTAACAGGCCGAAACTAATATCAGGCCGAATTACTAAATGGGCCTTTAGCAAGTGGGCCCAAAAGCATAGTGTCCAGTCAACGGGCCGAATCTGATATGGGCCATAGTTGAGCCCAAAGCCTCTTAAAGGGCCAGACCTGATCTGGGCCGTGATTTGGCTCAGAAAGTGGGAGGCTTTTAACGGGCCGGATCTTATATGGGCCATTATTAGGCCCGGAACGTGGCAGGCCATTAATGGACCGGATCAAATATGAGCCGGCATTTGGCCCAAAACATGGCAGCAAGTTAATGGGCCGGCCTACTAGGGTCCTCAAAATCTTGTGGGCTTATAGCTGGGTCGGCCCATTAATGTCGGCGAAATCTCGTGGGCCTTTAGCTGGGCCGGCCCATTATGATCCGCAAGAATTTTGTGGGCCTTTAACTGGGCCGGCCCATTATGGCACACAAAAATCTTGTGGGCCACTAGAAGAAAAAGGGCCTATAGTCCCGGTTCATAAGGGCCTTTAGTCCCGGTTCGTGAACCGGGACTAAAGGGTCGGTACTAATACCCTCACCCTTTAGTCCCGGTTCTATCCGTAAGGGGACAGATGGGCCTCCACGTGGCCTGTCTGGCCGAGCTCAGGAGGGGTTTTTGGTCCCGGTTGGTGGCACCAACCGGGACCAATAGGCATCCACGCCACAAGATTTCTTTGGCTCTGTTTTGTTTTTTTTTCAAAAGAGGGTGGGGGTTTGGGGGTTTTGGGGGTTAATTTAGGTGTTTCATATATTGTGCTATAGCTAGCTAATTAATAGAGAAAAGTGTCCTTTCTTTTGTCCGTGCTTGGTCGACGCCTTCGTACTATACACATACGCACAGAGAGGACTAACTAGACATGCTAGCTAGCTAGTAATTAAGCAAACAGAAGATCGTCATGAACATATATATGCATACAGAGAGAAGTGATATCGACCACCTCTCCTTCTCCGAGATTGGTCGAACAACAAGTTCTCGTGATATCTATCCGACGCTACCGGCTACATATATACAATAATTATCTTTTAAAATACGGACGCGTGGTCCACATGGTATTCCCGTCTTCAGCGATCACATAGTCAAGAAAGAATGCCGCCAATTCCTCTTGAATTGCTCGCATGCGATCTGGTGCTAGGAGTTCATCCCGCTGCCGAAACATCTAATTTTAAGAAAGGGGTCAATACATACATATATATATATATATATGTATATATATATATATGAATGAATGAAACTCAACACAAATGATGGTAATAAAATAAAATTGTGAATATTTTTATTTACGCACTTCAAATTGTTTGTCGGAGTAGCCCCTCTCACAGGTCGTGTGGCGGATGGACTCGCAAACGTAGTATCCACGTAAATCATTCCCTTGTTCCTGCCACAACCACTTTACAAGAAACAGAGGTCAATCAAACTGATAATTATATATAGCAAGCACATGCTAAATGGTATTGATGAAACTAGCGCTTGAATCACTAGGAGATGCGCGTGGAATATGCTACTATATAGTACTTACTTTCGGGAGTCTAAATTGCAGCTTCTTCGGTAGTCCCGGAGCTTTTTGGTGAATTTTCCCAAGCCCTGCCATACAAAGAAAACAATTACTTGATATCAGAAATGAACAAAGTTGCTGATATGGTGGATAATGATCGATTTAACTTACTTCTCGAGCATTTCAGTCATTTCCGCATACTCCTTGGGATCTTTTTCGTCTCGAGTCTAAGACAGTTACTACTCCCTGCTCAAGCTTAATCTCTAGGAGAATATAGTGGAACCTGCACGCATGCATAACTCATCAATATTACATTTCTATAACCTGGACTAAATAAGGGAAACCGAATATGCCACAAGACAGTAACACTCATGTGTAGTTGTAAGGAAAGAGTATTGTATTTTTGTGTTCATTTATTTCCAATGATCGTAGCAAGTTGGCCTCGGTTTCCTTGGCACGATATTTAACCTCATTTGCATCGATGAGATATGTGTTAATGAACCCAATATCACCCACTTGTTTTTTCTTCATTTCTGCGATCTTCAATCTGCATAATATAGTGAGGATATTTATAAATACATGCAATGAAAGAGCTGAGTTATATAGAGATACTTAATGACATAAGTAGTACTACTTACAGACGATAGCAGGTGACCGTTGCTTTATCGATGGCCAATTGATTGAAAAACTGATAGAACTCCTCAAATGGAATAGGCAACAGTTCAATTCCAAGGAGGTCATGCTCCTTTTAACTCTCAAATACAAAGTATTCCTCCCGTCGAGACTCTTTGCAGGTTTTCATGTACCAATCATGCAATCTTCGCATCATCGTTGTTAGAGAGCTTTCATCTTTGACGAGAGGCTTCCGTACTCGTATCTTTGTATCTGCACCTCCAAGAAATCAAATTGTACATCGTCGGGCAAGTAATCTTCAGGATTGCCATAACCGGGCACCATCCTCGGATCGACGATGTCGCTAGCAGGCACCTTGAGCGGGGGGCACGATTCCTTCGCTTGTTCACCGAGCTGGGCAATTTGTTTCCCAGCTCGTCGTTCTTTCATCCTTTGATCACTGACAGTACTTCCCGATCTCTCCGCCTCGGCAAATGCCTTTCCAATAATGCGCTCATAGTTGCCTTTCAGCGGAGACTTGGGTGGTTTTGTCAGGGCAGCCAGAGTGCGCTTCGCTTTGACCGGATCTACCTTCTCCTCCGGAGGTGGATGTCTCTTTGCTTTCAACCCTTGAAACCAGTCATCCACTTGATGCTGCGATCTTCGCGTTTTCCTCCTCGCTCCTCTCAGACGGTAACTTCCCCGGAGTCTTCAGAGAAGGACCGACCAGATCTCCTCCCGCCTTTGGCAAGATTGCTAGACGCCGCAGAGCAGACGGAGCGGATGTCTTCTTTCCTTGCTTAAGAGGCGGAGGAGAAGGACTACGAAGCGCCGGAGCAGACGGAGCGGCGGCGGGTCTCTTCCGCCCTTGCTGACGAGGCGGAGAAGGAGGATGCTGGCTGCCCGGACGCGCCGGTGCAGGCGGAGAAGGAGACGGAGTGCCGCCACGCGCCGGAGAAGGAGCCGGCCGAGTGCCCTGATCGTCACTCGCCGGAAGAGGAGGCGGTGGAGGAGGCGGAGTGCCCTGACTCACCGGAGGAGGAGGAGGAGGCGGTGGAGGAGGCGGAGTGCCACGACTCACGGGAGGAGGAAGAGGAGGCGGAGGCGCCCAGTTCGGAAGGTTGATGAGATCCTTCCGCCATAGGCATGGAGTCTTCGTGAGCGTAACCCAGCCGATACTCCCTTCACCGGTAGGGTGGTCAAGCCGAGCTCCTCAAATCCCTCCATTATTTCATCAACCATCACCTTAGCATATCCTTCTGGAATCGGCCGGCAGTGAAAAGTTGAGTCGGGTTTAGTGGGATAAACAGAGCCAACAGCCTCCTTGACCTTTAAATTGCTCCATTGCGCCATAAGGTGGCAACTTTCAGCATCCGTGATAGCATCCACGGGATAGCTGGCAGGACCCGTCAAGGCATGCTGCTCTGGCTGAAGCAGCTCGGTGGAAGCCACGCTGCTTCTCCGCTGAGATGGCGGGGTAGCTTGGGGGAAGCTTCGGCAGGTCGTTTGTTGTGATCGGCTGCTTCTCGTTCCTCTAGCCCCATTACCCTTTCGTGCAGCGCCTGCATTAGGCTCTGCTCAGCTTTCTTCCTCCTCTCATGGGTTTTGTAACCCCTGCGTCCGAAAATCCAGCCTTCCACGAAAGGGAGCTGGCGTGCCTCGTGTCCGCCCAGTGGTGCTCAGGATTCCCGAGGGCCATTGTGAGCTCGTCCTTCTCCCCGTCTCGAACGAACTTCCCTTGTTGCGCTGCTTCGATATAATGCTTAAGCCTCTTGACTGGTATGTCCAATTGTTCGTCTGGTCCAAATGCACTTCCCGTTATAGGGTCCAAGGATCCGCCGCCCCGAAGAACCAAGTCCGCAACGGTGCAGCCAGTTCATTGTCTCGGTTCGATCCCTTTATCAAGCAGATCATTCTCAGCCTTGGACCACTTAGGCCGGGCTATGAGGTAGCCACGACCCGTGCGATGATGAAGCTTCTTCTTCGCAGCATTTCTCTTGTTTGTCGCCGACATCTTTTTACTCTTTTCCGATGTCTTGTAGGCCACAAATGCGGGCCACCATCTCTGATCTTCTCATATTTGCCCGTGAATTCTGGTGTCTCATTTTTTTCGACATACGTATTGAGGTCTTTCTTCCAATTCCTGAATAGTTCTCGCCATCTTCTTAAGAGCAAAAGACTTGATTAATGGCTCTATTATCGGCTTCTCCGGATCATCCTCTGGCGGTAGGGTAAAATTTGACTTCAGCTCGGTCCAAAGATCATTTTACGCATATCATTGACATAAGACACCTCGTGGTCTTCGTTCTTAGGCTTATACCATTGGTGGATGCTGATCGGGATCTTGTCCCTAACCGTAACCCCCGCGACCGAGCAACAAATGCCTTCTTTGTCCGGTGAGGTTCAATCGGTTGGTCGTCATGCGACTTTGTATGATCTCAAACTTTTCATCCGAGCTCAACTTTTCTTGGGCCTCGTCTCTTTACCGAAGTTGTGCTCGATCCGGAGGGCTAGAAAAAGAACAAAGACGAGAGTTAATTAATATGTGTACATATATATATATATATATATATATATATATATATATATATATATATATATCAAAACAAAGACGGAGCTAGTCATACAGGCTTAACTAATATATATACCTGGCGGACTCGGTTTCGTGATCACCGGAGCCGTCCTCACGGTCTACTTCTTGCACCGGCATTGGGTCATCGAGACCATGTAAATCATAGCCAGCTGCTTCTTCACCCTCTCCTTCCAGACCATCATTATCGACGTTGAGAAACATCATCGAGGAGACGGCATCACTTCCGTGTGCGATTATGTCCCTCAACAACGCTTCTTGTGCTTCGTCTCGGGGGGTGTCCATAGTTTCTACAAATATTTACAACATGGCAATTATTATTCAAACTTGACAGATATGGATATATTAGTGCCAACGTAGAACTAGCTAGCTAATCACAATAAGGAATCATATTAGTGGCCTCGACGCTGCTTCTCTAGGGTTTGGGGTGGCCTCAACAACGGTTCAAGGGTTAGGGGGTGGCCTCGAGAACGCTTCAAGCTAGGAGGGGGTACGTAATATCGACCCCCCACGTGTTGAAGCTATCGGGAGGGGTCGGCGTTGAACAGTACATCTATGTCCCACAAGTAGGGTAGAGGGTCGTGGATCGCCGAGCGGTCGAGGGTCAAGGGGTCAAGATCGCCGAGGGTCGGGAGGTTGCCTAGTGTCAAAGGATTCAACAAAACCATGTCTTCATCATTAGGCGAAAGTAGCAGGTGCATGATGATTGAAGCTCTCAAAGTTGTTTTGGAGCGGAGTCCCAGATAGGATAATTCGCTTTTGGTACAAAGTTCAGCAAAAGGCAAATTATCCTATCCGGACTCCATTCCGTAACAACTTTGGAGGACTTCTGCACCATCATGCCATGGTTACTTCGGCTAATGATGAAGCGATGGATTTCTTCAATACTTTGACACTATAGGAAGAAGGAAGAAGAAGAAGAAAAAGAAGAAAATAGAAGAAAGGAATAGAAGAGAAGAGGAGAAGAAGAAAGGAATAGAAGAGAAGAAGAAAGGAATAGAAAAAATAGAATTTTTTCTATTTTTTCTTCTTCGCGTGTCTTCCTTTCTTCTTCTCGTCGTCTGTGTCTTCTTTTTTCCTCTTCTTATTTATTTCTCCTCTTCTTCCTCTCCTCTTCTTCTCCTTTCTTCCTCTTCTTATTTTCCTTTTTATATGAACATATCATCATATATATGAACATACATTTTCTTTGCATATGCATATGAACATACATACATACATTTTTCTTTCATATGAACATACATACATACATTTTCTTTGCATATGACCACTTTTTAAAGCACTTCTTTTTGCATAAAAATATTTAATATCACTAAAGAAAAATGTTTTATTTAAAACATTTTTTTTCTTTTTAGAAAAGAAATGGAAATTATTTCGAAATCTAA